>CABHPH010160790.1:0-37559 GCA_902168325.1 Peromyscus nudipes | reverse complement strand
CTTTCTATTAAAGGACCTGGGATGGTTTTGCTTTATAGGTGTGAACCTTGAGAGGCTGTTTCTGACCTTGTGGAGGTCATTCAGTCACTGTTTGTTAATCCTTCAGTGAATCTGCTGTTAGTCACTCTTTTAAGGGGCTATTGAGATAACTCAGTGGGTCACAGAGTCTGCCACCAACCTTTAGGACTGGAGTTCAATCCCCAGGTCACACTCAATGGAAGGAGGGGACAAACTCCTGAAAGTTGCTTTCTGAATTCTGCAGCCTTGTATTTTCTGCACCTTGATTTGTTGTTGGTCACTTTGTTAACCATCTACTATACATAGAAGCTGCCTTGGTGAGGATTATGGATGATAACTTTTATGTATATATTTCCTTATGTGCAGGTACACCTGTGTACACCTGTGTTGGTATGCATATACATCTTATCCTCAAGCATTGTTTCTAAGGCACCAGATGCCATTTTCTTTTGTTTCCATTATTTTCTAGGTTTGTGTTTGAGACAAGGGTCTTTACTGGCTTGGATCTCAATGATTGGATAGGACGTCTGTCCATCAAGTCCTAAGGACCCTCCTTTGTTCAGCTCTTCAACACTGGGATTATAAGCATGCTGCACCACACCCAGCTTATTGTATGTGGGGTCCCCAGATTGAACTCAGGTCCTTATGCTGACTCACTAAGATGTCTCTCCAGCTTCTAAATAATGGTATTGTTAATTTGAAATTAGGGCTGGAGACAATTCTCTCAGTCAGCTTGGTAATTATCAGTGGAAAGGAGAACACAGCTGGGGAGATATCAGTCCCCGCCTCCCCTCCCCCTGCCCCTGGGAGAGTTTAATACCTACTTCTGACTCTTTTTCTCACAGTAGCTTCAAAGCTTTGGGGACTTCTTTCCATTGAGAAATGCTGGAGTTAAAAAAAAATGAAGTCCTCTGTAATTAAAAAAATAAATGTATTCAGTTTCTTGCATAGATCCCCAGGGATAAATCATGGCTCCTTTCACAGTAAGATGTATATTTCTCCGTGTCAACCTGTGTTAAACTCCTTTTCATTTCTCAAATTTAATGCTAAATTATTTTCATGATCATTAGTGAAGATTTAAAATATGCCAAAGAGAAAAGCAAAAAAAAAATAAATAAAATTATGACCGCAGAAGCTGGAGAGATGGCTGAGAGGTTCAGAGTGCTTGCTGTTCTTCCAGAGGACCCAAGTTCAGTTGCAAAAAAACGTATTTTGTTTTTTTGTTGTTTTTGTTTGTTTGTTTTATTTTTTTAAGGAGGGGTGTGTCTTTCCCAGGCAAAGACAGAAGCTGGATAGAGGTGTAGCTACTCACTCACTCTACATATTGCCCCAACACTGATTAGAAGTGCCAGAACATAAGGCATCCAAATGCAGCTTGCTTGCAGAGATGATGTAGTTGGTAATTAGTGCTTCTTAATGGAACATAGTCTGAGCTTTGCATGAGGTCAGGAAGTAACAGGGAGAATCCGACTGCACTGTAAGTGGTGTTTTTGAACAGGGAGCATCCCTAAATCTCAAGTCAACACCTAAGAAGGATGAGGCCGCACCTGTTCATCCTGTGAGCCAGGATGGAATGTTCCTATTGTCTCAGTCTGTTTGTCCCTCCCTGTAGGACCACTGTGGCAAACCAGGCTGTCAGAAGATGCTTTTCACCTAAAGCCAGCTTCCTATTGGAAGCAGGAGTGGGTGATCATGTGGTCATGTATCATGTCTGTGTATATGTTCAAGAGTACATGTGCAAAAGTTTTGGTTATTCTTAATCTTCATAAAAAATGAAAAGCTGTATTTGAGTATAGATACATTTGAATTAATGAACTTTTCCCCTCATAATAAGAAATTTCATACTTTTGGGGTTAATTAACCTGAATAACCCTGAGTTCATGCTACATTTTAAAGCTAAATTTACCTCCAGTTCGAGGCTTATGTCTCTGATTTGAATGAGTTGAAAATGTTTGCACAGGAAAACTTACAAGTTCATGAAAACTGTGTTTACCATCCCTCCCACTTCGTCCAAACAGCAAGAAACTAAAGTATTCTTTATATTTGCTTAAGATCACATAATTAGAACAGGCTCCTAGATGAGAAATTATCAATGGTAGGTATTATTAAGGTAAGAACTTGTTATTTTTCAGGTTGTGAATATGCTCAGTCCCAGTATATAGTAGCTTACCTTGTATGAATGTTTATAAAGTGTTATCCTTTCCTTTATTCTGTATTTTAAAATAAATAATTCAGTGAAAAACTGTCTCCTTGGTTTAATTTGTGTTTGTTTGAATAGAATTGTGGAGGCTAAAAATGACTCAGGGTCTGAGAATCTGAGCTTGCTTTACCCAGCAGCGCTGCATAAGGGGATTGTTTGACCATGGGTGTGGTTACCAGGTGTTTGGAAGGGTCTGCACTTGGCTGTGCGGTGTGCTTTGTTCTAGCAAGGGGGAGGTCTTTTGCTCCACCCCTTGGCATTGTTATAAAAAGAACCTTTGAATAAACAGAAAAAGCCATTGGGTTTTAATCCAGGTCCTCCTGAAGCTATCCTGTGTTTCTGTCTTTCTCCTCTTCGCTATCTTTTTATCTAATTTTTTTATCCCTCTCTCCTCCCCATAAGAACCCTGGGAAAAGTAGGAACTGGCCTCCCACAGAAAGTGTTTTATTTTTTCATTCTTAATAGCTGCACCTTTATTTTAAACAAATTATTTAGATAGTGCCTTCTTTAAAAAATACTTAATTAGTTCTTTGAGAATTTCAAACATAATGTATTTTGATTATATGCATACTACTCCACAACTTCTTCTAGATCCATGCCTTCTTCCATACTCACCAACCTTTGTGACCTCATTTTCTTTAAACCCATTAAGTTCAATTTGTGCTTCTGGTGGGTGTTGGACCATCCACTGTAGGAGCATGGCTGACTCACCAAAGACAAATTCTTAAAGAAAATCAACTCTCTCTTCACCAGTGCCACATGTACACTCATGTACATGTTTGTACACCTGCATCTGTATACCTGCATGCATCTGCATCTACATGATACACCTTCCCCACAAAATAATAAAATCAGGAAAAATGGAAATATGAAATACAAATAACTAAGGCAAAAACATTATAGATTTTAAGAAAAAAATAGGCCCTAATGAGTCATAAAAATCACACAAAATTATTGCTGTTTTAGACACAATTCACCAAAAGTAACTCCAGAAAACTTAATAAATAGCAATAAGCCTGCGTATCTGATCAATTATAACATTCATTGTTTACTGATATTTATAGTAAGTAATGTCTCATCATTATGTATTTTAATTGTAATAAAAAGGTATCATAGAGTAGGGGTAAAGAATATAGACTCGGGGGGCTGGAGAGATGGTTAAGTGTATAAGAACATGCTGTGTAAGCATGAAGACCTGAGCTTGAATTCCCAGAAGCCATATAAAAAGCTGGGCATATCTTAGGTGCCTGTAAACCCAGCATTAGAGGCCAGAGGCAAATGGCTCCTGAGAGCTTGCTGCTCAGTCAGCTCAATGTGAGCTTCATGCCCAGTGGAAGACACTGTGTCAATGCAGTAAGCAGAAAGTGATAAGGGGAGACACCTGACATCCTCCTTTGGCCATGTGCTCTGGAGCACACCTCATGTACTCAAGTGTGTACACCACACATGCAACGTACCCCCACTCTGCAATGAGGGTGCCAGCTCACCACTCTGCCACTTTAAAGTTCTGACACAGTCAAATAACAGAAACATTTTGGTTTTAGCTCCTCATCTGTGAAACGGAAATAGCATAGTACCTGCATCTTCCTTCTAGTTGGTCCTAACATGGGCAAGAATGTAGTTAATGTCAGATATCAAAATATTAATAATGGCGGTCACTTACTCTTATGATGCCAATGATCTTTCTACACTTTTTATTTTAGAACGTGTATTTTTAAATCTCTGAAAGCACATGAACTTACTGATACTTTTTTGTTTTTTTCAACTCATTCAAATCAGAGACATAAGCCTCGAACTGGAGGTAAATTTAGCTTTAAAATGTAGCATGAACTCAGGGTTATTCAGGTTAAATATTTATTAATTTCTTACTGTGTACAAGACAGTTGTGTCACAACAGAGTGATCATCAGCAGAAAAGCTTAAATTCATGGTATTTGAGATAATATCATGTGCTTCTGTATAAACAAACCAGGATGATGTCATGGGGAGTGATCAGTGGGCCTTCCTTTACCTGGTGATCTGAGGAGGCTTCACTGAGGAGTTAAGGTGTAAACTGAAAACTGAAAGGCTATCAACATTCTGTTTGAATTTTTTTGAGATTGGGATTTTGGAGCATTTTTGATTTGGGGATTTTTGATTCGGGCTGTTTACCCGATGAACTATATGCAAATATTCTAAGATCCATAAAACTGAATTTCACATAAAGGATGCACAGCTTGCTCATAGGTTTCCAAAGCTGGTTACCCACAGAGTGTCTTATGCTTCCTGAAACTTCCAAAGTTTTCTTTGTGAAGTTTTCTTCGGAGTACATGCTGCACCTTAGTCTGGGTATTTAACATGGTGTGGAGAAAGATGCACACCCCCTGAATACAATTATGATACAGAATTGAAGATGAAGTAAGTTAGCAGAAAATTTTAAGTCCTGAAAGAAAATAATTAGTGCTGGGAGTAATATACAGGGTTGTAATTATAGGATCAAAGTGTGCATTGCTGTGAGTGCACATTCACGAAACTTGATTGCTGTGTATGGAGTGACGTTGGTTGTGTTTAACAAATGATATAATGAAATTCATGCAAGCTTTGCTACAGTCTCTCTGCACCTTCGCCTTCGTATGCAACAGTTTAGAGCACTGGAAACGTGTTGGTTCTCCCCTTCCAGGGAGAGATGGAGAGGGGTGGTCCCGGATGAAATGGACAGGTATAGAACAAAGGCAGGCACAGAAGCCGCAGACTCGAGTTCATAGGGGTGACAGTGGTTGCACACCCACTGGATGTCTCGTTTCTCTCGTGCCCCCTTCCAGAACCTGTTCCCCATCGTAAGAGATTGTGCTTGTTTCGGATATGGTGAAACCAAGGACACAGAAAACAGATATGATCTGATTAAGTCCATGGTGAGCTGGAAGCTAACGGCTCTGAATAGGAGCTCAATTTGACGTGACTGTTTATTCAGACATTAAAATACATGATATGAAAATTAGGAATCGGAGAAGTATGTAAGCAGGGAGTCCTCTAAAAGTTACCTCATTTTTCTCTGACTGAAGGCATTCACAGAATCTCTCAACAGGGTAGTTAATATTCTGCTCCTCAAGGAGTCCTTCACATGTGTAAATGAAGCTAGGTGTGAAAGAGAGACTTCTAACCCAAGCCAGATGGTTGCAGTGGGAGGAGCTGGGGAGACATCATCCATCACCTCTCAACATGGTATCAGATGACCAGTCCTCCCCTTTTCTAGGCTCCTTTGACCTCTGACAGGCCAGAATCTTCATTTGTTGGAGAGAGGGGGGAAAAAGAAAGCAAGCCAAATTGACTATTGGCCTGAATGTATATTTTTAATTCTACATTTCTTTCTTTTCCTTCTCTTTTAAAAGTCTATGTATACATAGCCATGTGTCAAATTTGTTTGATTAATAATAATCCTTGGAAAGAGGGGACTTCTCTCTTCTACATCTACTTTATATCTATAATGATATCACTGTCAAGACAACCTGTTCATATTTGAGGACTCAAAAAGTGTAATTACAAGGGTATAATCTGAGGCTAATTTATATTAGCCTAACCTTTGCTCCCTTTGCCTCTTTAGTTCTGTACAATTTTGAATTAATTATGCTATCATGAGGAACATATTGAGTAATTATAATTCACTCTGTGGTATTCCAAACAGAACAATTTCTCCAGGTCTCAGTTATTCAAAATGAAACAACTCCCATTATTTTGGGTAGTCAATTCCAAAGTGGTATAAAAACCAATAAATTATGTTTGATAAGTTTTCTCCTTTGGGAACGCTTTTCCTGGGGAAATGAAATCAGGCTGTAGATGCAGTCTCATGCTGTCACTCAGCTTATGACAGTCACTTTGGATTGATCAAGGAGCTTCAAGTTCAAGATGCTGTGGAGTAATAATAACACCTGAAGGATACTCTGTTGGAATGGATTCCTTTGATGAAAGGAAGATTTACAAGAGAAAAGCAAACAAAAGCTTATTACCATGCATATCTCAGAAACTTACAGGAGACACCCAAAGAATGAGTAATTCTCCAAGAGTTGGCTTTGGGGTTTGCGCAGCATTGGTAGAAATGAAGGCTGGACTTCTGTTGTCATTTTAAATCAATTTCCTGTTTTTTGTCAAGTAGAGGCAGGGCAGAGAGCTCCTCTCAATGATGCTTCTTAATCCAGGAGGAACATTCTGGTCCTCCATCCTTTGAGTCATTATTGCTGAAATGTCATTACCTTGCTGCCCAATGACCTCCTTCAGGAATTATTTCTGAATAATCTCATTGTGTCAATAATATCTACTAACTGATCATCATTATAATGTGTGAGAATAAAAAGCATTACAAATAAGCAATAAGTGCTCTTAAAGAAAACCCATGGTGCCCTTTCCTGATTTTCCTATGACCTGCTGGTAAGCAATGGCTGAGAGGTGGGTAGTGTGAACATGTGGTTTGAGCATCCTTATTTGCCACTACAGAGTAATGAGAATGGGGACAAGGACAGAGATGGCAGCTTATCTTCTCCCCTGAGCTGGTTGGAGCTGTTTCTCACCCCTGCCCACATTCTCCCAGTTCCCTTCCTAGAAACAACACATTTGTTTAGCGTGTCCCTTTTTAAATCATCTTCTGGGAAGATTCAAATTTCTATTTAACTGTCAGAGTTTTGTACATTTTTAATTTTGTATTTGGCCATTTGCCCAGAAATCTTGCAAAAACTAGTTTTTTTAAAATTTTTTTTTGTAAGGCTGCTTGAAGTTTAAATTAAGATTTTAAAATGCTATTAAATTCTGGGTTCCTTTAGGGTAGTTTAAACTTTAAAAAACTGACCAAATTATGGTGATGTAAATGAAATACATACAGGTGAATTTTATGTTAGTACCAAGTAAAAATTTCCGAGGAATAATTTTGAATAGGTAATATTGATACATTTTGCCATGTTAATATATAATTAACATAAACGTCGAGAACATTTCCCCAGCCTCCGTGTTAAGTGTTACTTTGCTAGGCTAATCTGTGTTGTCATTTCAAAGTTGTGGTTATGACAGAAGCTCTGGTTTCGGATTGGTAGGCAGGATTGATACATAATTGTGGGAAATATTCATTTATACACACACACACATAAGCTCTGTGTATGTATAAAATTATGAAGTATTTCATGTGGATCCATACCCTACATTTAAGTATTTCATGTAGATCCACAGCCTATATTTTTGGGAATATAGCTAATTTTAATGAAAATATGCTCTTTTCACTACACATATGTTCACTGGAAAACATTTTAAGGCCAAAGTAATGTGATATGCTGATTTGCTGTGAATACACATTTTGGGGGCTTGAGAGAAGACTTAGTATAGTCAAGAGAACTTGGGATGTTCTTGGAGAAGACGCAAATTTGGTTCCTTGTTGGGTGGCTCACAACTGCCTGTAACTCCAGTTCCAGTTCCAGAATCTAACACCCTCTTCCTGACTCTGCAGCCCCTCCCCTCCATGACACACACACACACACACACACACACACACACACACACACACACACCACACATACACCCACGTGCATACACACACAAATATAACAATAAAAATAAATCCTCTGAAGATACACATTATTTTAAGTTTTTATCACTGCCATAACAGTAAAGTTTAAAAGAGATGCATTAGCTATATAGCCTTTGCTTCCTCAAGTTATCGCATGTAAAACCATCGTGAATGATGCTTGCAATCTATCCTGTTACACAATTAATTGGCAAATTAGTTAATTTCCACCACAGAGTCCCCCCATTAGTTCAAATTTTCATCTATGCCAGTAGAGGAACCTTAATTGTAAAGTAATACCTATCATCCTTTAGATTTAAGGGCCAGGAGAGCTTATAGAAAATAGGAGCCTGTTCATTGATGGGAAGTACCTCTTTTAACAGCACGTAGAAATTATAGTCATTGCACTGAAGTGAAGAATAACAAGTGGTTGTTTCCTAGTTGTATACCCATTTAAGAAAAATCTGCAAGTGGTTGTCAATTGGAGACAGCTTCTGGCTTAGGGATCAGATAGGGATGTGTGTCTACTTCTTTTAGCTCTAAGATCCCGTCTGGTGCAGATCTGCGCAGGCCCTGTGCATGCTGCCTCAGTCACTGTGAGTTCATATGAGTTCTGCTGTGTTTAGGTCTTCTCACAGGGGAAACAAACCACTTTTAAAAGTAGGCCTCATGCCCAGCAGTAGATAGCTAACAGAAATGAATTCAGTGGCATCTTTGAAGGTTCCCAGTCTTTTTTTTTTTCATTTTTTTAATTAAGAAATTTTCTACTCACCCTACATACCACCCACAGATCCCACCTCCTCCCTCCTCCCACTCCCCAGCCCTCCCTCCCAAGCCACCCCACATGCCCTCATCCTTCAAATCAAGGTTTCCCATGGGGAGTCAGCAGAGCCAGGCACACCAGCCAAGGCAGGGCCACGCCCCTCCCTGCTGCAGCAAGCCTGAGCAAGGTGCCACACCACAGGCACCAGGCTCCCAAAAGCCCGCCAATGCGCAGGGATGGATCCTGATCCCCCCGCCCGGGTGTCCCCCAAAGAGTTCAGGCTAAACAACTGACTCCCATATCCAGAGGGCCTAGTCCAGTCCCATGGGGGCTCCACAGCCACTAGTCCACAGTTCATGGGTCTCCACCAGTGTGGCTGGTCATCTCTGCATGTCTTCCCATCATGTCTCGATGTCCCGCCCCCTCCCGCTGCAGAATCCCTCCTCTCTCCCATCGATTGGACTCCCGGTGCCTGGCTGCGGATCCCTGCATCTGCCTCCATCAGTCACTGGACAAAGGCTCTATGATGACAATTTGGGTATTCACTAGACCGGTTACCAGAGTAGACCAGTCCGGGCACCCCCTCAATCACTGCCAGCAGTCCAAGGCAGGGTCATCTCTGTGGATTCCTGAGAGCTTCCTTGGCACCCTGCCTCTTCCCACTCCCATAATATCTTCATCTATCACGGTATCTCCTTCCCTGCTCTCCCACTCTGTCCCTGATCCAGCTCGATCCTCCCATTTCCCTATGTTCTCACCCCCTCTTCTTTGACCTCCGCCACTTCTCCCCACCCCCAGCCTACTCATGCAGATCCCATCCACTTCTACTTCCCTGGATGATCCCTGTGTCCCTCCCAGGGTCCCTCCTGTTAACTAGACTCTCCCGAGCTGTGGACTGGAGTCCGGCCATCCCTTGCCCTACATCTAGTATCCACTTATGAGTGAGTACATACCACGTTTGTCTTTCTGAGTCTGGGTTACCTCAATCAGGATGATATTTTCTACTTCCATCCATTTGCCTGCAAATTTCATGATATTATTGTTTTTTTACTGCTGAGTAGTACTCCATTGTGTATATGTACCACATTTTTTTAATCCATTCTTCAGTTGAGGGGCATCTAGTTTGTTTCCAGGTTCTGGCTATTACAAATAATGCTGATATGATCATAGTTGAGCATGTGTCCTTGTGGTAATATTGAGCATTCCTTGGATATATGGCCAAGAGTAGTATAGCTGAGTCTTGAGGAAGATTGATTCCCAATTTTCTGAGAAACCGCCATACTGATTTCCAGAGTGGTTGTACAAGTTTGCGTTCCCACCAACAGTGGAGGAGTGTTCCCCTTGCTCCACATTCTCTCCAACATAAGCTGCCTTCAGTGTTTTTGATCTTAACCATTCTGACAGGTGTAAGATGATATCTTAGAGTCATTTTGATTTGCATTTCCCTGATGACTAAGGATGTTGAGCAATTCCTTAAATGTCTTCCAGCCATTTGAGATTCTTCTGTTGAGAATTCTCTGTTAAGCTCTGTAGCCCAGTTTTTAATTGGATTGTTTAGTATTTTGAAGTCTAGCTTTTTGAGTTCTTTATATTTTGGAGATCAGCCCTCTGTCAGATGTGGGGTTGGTGAAAATCTTTTCCCATTCTGTAGGCTGTCGTTTTGTCTTATTGACTGTGCCCTTTGCTCTACAAAAGCTTCTCAGTTTCAGGAGGTCCCCTTTATTAATTGTTGCTCTCAGTGTCTGTGCTACTCTTGTTATATTTAGGAAGTGGTCTCCTGTGCAAAACGTTCAAGACTACTTCCTACTTTCACTTCTATCAAGGTTAGTTTAAATGGATTTATGTTGAGGTATTTGATCCACTTGGACTTGAGTTTTGTGCATGGCGACAGATATGGATCTATTTACAGTCTTTTGCATGTTGACATCCAGTTATGCCAGCACCATTTGTTGAAGATGCTTTCTTTTTTCCATGGTACAGTTTTGGCTTATTTGTCAAAAATCATATGTTCATAGGTGTACAGGTTAATGTCAGGGTCTTCAATTCAATTCCTTTGGTCCACATGTTGGTTTTTATGCCGGTACCAAGTGGTTTTTATTACTATAGTTCTATAGAAGAGCTTGAAGTCAGGGATAGTGATGCTTCCAGAGGTTGCTTTATTGTACAGGATTCTTTTAGCTATCCTGGGTTTTTTTTTTTTTCCATATGAAGTTGAGATTGTTCTTTCCAGGTCTGCCAAGAATTGTATTGGGATTTTGATGGGGATTGCATTGAATCTGTAGATTGCTTTTGGTAAGATTGCCATTTTTACTGTGTTAATTCTACCTATCCATGAGCATGGGAGATCTTTCCATTTTCTGATATCTTCTTTGAGATTTCTTTCTTCAGAGACTTAAAGAAAGTTCGTATCATACAGTTCTTACACTTGCTTAGTTAGAGTTATCCCAAGGTATTTTATATTATTTGTGGCTATTGTAAAGGGTGATGTTTCTCTGATTTCTTTCTCAGGCCATTTATCATTTGTATATAGGAGGGCTACTGGATTTTTTTTTGAGTTAATCTTGTATCCTGCCACCTTACTGAAGGAGTTTATCAGCTTAGGAGTTCCCTGGTAGAATTTTTGGGGTCACTTATGTATACTATCTTACCATCTGCAAATAGTGAAAGTTTGACTTCTTCCTTTCTAATTTGTATCCCCTAGATCTCCTTTTGTTGTCTTATTGCTCTAGCTAGAACTTCAAGTACTATGTTGAATAAGTATAAGGAGAGTGGACAGCCTTGTCTTGTTCCTAATTTTAGTGGAATCGCTTTGAGTTTCTCACCATTTAATTTGATATTGGCTGTCAGCTTGCTGTAAATTGCCTTTATTATGTTTAGGTATGTTCCCTCTATTCCTGATCTCTCTAGAACCTTTCTCATGAAGGGGTGTTGGATTTTGTCAAAGGCTTTTTCAGCATCTAATGAGATGACCATGTTTTTTTTTTTTTTCTTTCAGTTTGTTTATATGGTGTACTACATTAACAGACTTTCATATGTTGAACCATCCTTGCATCCCTGGGATGAAGCCTACTTGGTCATGGTGGATAATTTTTTTGATGTGTTCCTGGATTCAGTTAACCAATATTTTATTGAGTATTTTTGCAACAATGTTCATGAGGGAGATTGGTCTGTAACTCTCTTTCTTTGTTGCATCTTTGTGTGGTTTGGTTATCAGGGTAACTGTAGTATCATAAAAAGAGTTTGGTAATGTTCCTTCTGTTTATATTGTGTGGAACAATTTGAAGAGTATTGGTATTAGCTCTTCTTTGAAAATCTGGTAGAATTCTGTGCTGAAACCATCTTTTCCTGGGATTTTTTTTGGTTGGGAGACTTTTAATGACTGATTCTATTTCCTTAGGGGTTATTGGTCTATTTAAATAGTTTATCTGGTCTTGATTTAACTTTGGCATGTGGTACCTATCCATAAAATTGTCCATTTCTTTCAGATTTTCCAATTTTGTGGAGTACAGGTCCTGATGATTCTCTGGATTTTCTCGTTGTCTTTTGTTATGTCTCCCTTTTCATTTCTGATTTTGTTAATTTGGATGCTCTCTCTCTGCTGTTTGGTTAATTTGGATAAGAGCTTGTCTATCTTGTTGATTTTCTCAAAGAACCAACTCTTTGTTTCATTGATTCTTTGTATTGTTTTCTTTGTTTCTATTTTATTGATTTCAGCCCTCAATTTGATTATTTTCTGGCATCTGCTTCTCCTGGGTAAGTTTGGTTCCTTTCTTTCTGGAGCTTTCAGGTGTGCTGTTAAGTCACTAGTGTGAGATTTCCATGAGATTGTAGGCTTTCTGTAATTTTTGTTGTTGTGGAGATCTAACTTTAAGCCATGGTGGTCCGATAAGATAGAGGAGGTTATTTCAATTTTTTTTTGTATCTGTTGAGATTTGCTTTGTGACCAAGTATTTGGTTGATTTTAGAGTAGGTTCCATGGGGTGCTGAGAAGAAAGCATATTCTTTTTTGTTAGGGTGGAATATTCTGTAGATATCTATTAAGTCCATTTGAGTCATTATGTCTGTTAGTTCACTTACTTCTCTGTTAAGTTTCTGTCTGGCAGACCTGTCCATTGGTGAGAGTGAGCTGTTGAAGTCTCCCACTACTAGTGTATGGGTTTTGATGAGTGATTTAATATTTGGTAATGTTTCTTTTACAAATGTGGGCGCCCTTGTATTTGGGGCATAAATATTTAGAATTGAGACTTCATCTTGTTGGATTTTCCCTGTGATAAATATGTAATGTCCTTCCCGATCTCTTTCAATTGATTTTAGTTTGAAGTCTATTTTATTAGCTATTAGGATAGCTCCACCAGCTTGCTTCTTAAATCCATTTGATTGGAAAGTCTTTTCCCAGCCTTTTATTCTGAGGTAATGTCTGTCTTTGAAGTTGAGGTGTGTTTCTTGTATGCAGCAGAAGGATGAATTTTGTTTTTGTATCCACTCTGTTAGCCTGTGTCTTTTTATAGGTGGATTGAAACCATTGATACTAATGGATATTAATGACCAGTGATTGATAATTCCTCTTATTTTTTGGTAGTAGTATTGTATGTTTCCCTTCTTTGGTATTTGTTCGTGTGGGCCTATCTATTGCCTGTGTTTTCATGTGTGAATCTAACTTCTTTAGGTTGGATTTTTCCTTCTAGTGCTTTCTGTAGGGCTGGATTTGTGGAAAGACATTGTTTAAATCTGGTTTTATCATGGAATATTTTGTTTACTCCGTCTAGGTTGTTTGAGAATTTTGCTGGGTATAATAGTCTGGGTTGGCATCCATGGTCTCTTAGTGTCTGCATAACGTCTGTCCAGGAACTTCTGGTTTTTAGAGTCTCCATTGAAAAGTCAGGTGGTATTCTTGTGTGTCTGCTTTTATATGTTTCTTGGCCTTTATCCTTTGCAACTTTTAATTTTTTCTTTATTCTGTATGTTTAGTGGTTTGATTATTATGTGACAAGGGGACTTTTTTTTTTGGATCCAGTCTATTTGGTGTTCTGTAACCTTCTTTTATCTTTATAGGCATTTCCTTCTTTAGGTTGGGAAAGTTTTCTTCTATGATTTTGTTGAATATATTTCCTGTGTCTTTGATATGGTATTCTTCTCCTTCTTCTATCCTCATTATTCTTAGGTTTGGTCTTTTCATGGTGCCCCAAATTTCCTGGACATTTTGGGTCATGACTTTGTTGGCTTTAGTGTTTTCTTTGACTGATGATTCTATTTCCTCTGTCTTATCTTCAACACCAGAGATCCACTCTTCCATCTCTTGCATTCTGTTGGTTATGCTTGCATTTGTAGTTCCTGTTCGTTTAACTCAAACTTTCCGCTTCCAGCATTCCCTCAGTTTGTATCTTCTTTATTGTCTCTACTTCAGTTTTCAAATCTTGAACTGTTTCTCTCACTTGTTTAATTGCTTTCTCTTGGCTTTCTTTAATGGATTTACTGATTTCTTCCAATTTTTTGTTCAATTTTTCCTCAAATTCTTTGAGAGAATTTTTCATTTCCTCTTTAAAGATCTCTATCATCTTCTTAAGGTCATTTTTAAAGCTGATTTCTGCTGTTTCTTCTGTGTTGAGATGGTCAGGTCTTGCTGTTTTAGGTTCTGATGGGGCCATATTGGTTTTTATGTTGTTAACTGTATTTTTGCACTGGTGTCTACCCATCTCTTTCTCCACTTGGTGCAAGTGGTGTCTGTGTCTGAGGGAGCCTCTCTTGGTCTGATTGATACTCTTGGTTCAGTGGGAGCTCTTGGTCTAATGGGTGTTGATGGACTCTTTATCTCAGGGAGCAGCTCTTAGTCCAATTGGCATTCCTGGGCTCTGTCTCAGGGATTAGCTGCAATCTTGGCATGTGGGTGGGTTGGGAGGGGTGAGGCTTGTGGGTTACCGGGTCTGGTGGGAGATGGTGGTAGTCTGACATGTCTGCAGGAGGTCTGCCTGCCAACTGGCCTGAAACTGGGACTGCAGTGGGTGGTGGTATAGGGGGTGTATGGTTGTGTCCCTAGGCCCAAAGCCTAGTGGCTGGGGTGTTTGGGTATGAGAATAAAGACTCACCTCTTAGTCCAATCGGGTGCTCGTGGGCTCTGTCTCAGTTCCCAATCTTATAGTACAATGATAGGGCATATTTTTCCTTCTTTCCTTCCCTCCCTCCTTCCTTCCCTTCCTTCCATCCCTCCCTCCTTGCTTCCTTCCCTCCTTTCTTTTTCCCTCCCTCTTTCCTTCCTTCTTCCCTCCCTCTTTCCTTCCTTCCCTCTCTCCTTCCTTTCTTCTTTCCCTCCTTCCTTCCCTCCTTCCTTCCTTCCCTCCCTCCCTTCCCCCTCCTTCCCTCCCTCTCTTCCTTCCTTCCTTCCTTCCTTCCTTCCTTCCTTCCTTCCTCTCTTTCTTCCTTCCTTCCTTTTTTTAAAATTTTATTTGTAATTTATTTTACCTCATGGGTCCTTTGCATATATATTATAGCTTCTGGTTGTCTTTATAGAATTCCTGAGCATGTGAAGGTGTGTGTTTTTGTATCTTTATCTGTTTCTTATGCCTTTTCTGGGGCTCTTTTTTCTTCTGTTTGTTTATATTGTCCTATTCCTATTTGTTTGTTTTTGTTTCATATTACTATATTTTATTTCATTATTATCTCTTTGACACCTACTTGTTATCTAATGAGAGAAAGAAAGATTGATGGATTCTGATGGGAGGGGAGGTGGGGAGGAACTGGGAGGAGTAGAGGGCGTCAATAAAAAAGAATTATAACTCTAAAAGAATGTCTGCAAAGCCCACTGTTAATATTAATGGAAATTCTTCCCATCATATGGCATAATTCACCTTACATGTCTACTCAGAATGAATCTTTAAAGAACAGCTAAGGTGTACAAAGTGTCATGTTGAGGGGACAGTGATAATTTACTCACTTTTGATGTGATGAGTACTTCAATGGTAGAGGCCATCTTTTAAAGCTTAAAAACTATCTTTGTGGCTGGAAAGATGGCTCAGTGCTTAGGAACACTTAGTGCTCCTGCAGAAGACTTGAGTTCAGTTCCCACCACCCACAAGGTGTCTCACAAATGCCTTTAACTCCTGTTCGGGGTAATTTGATACCATTTTGAGGCTACTGCTGGTACTGCATGCATGTAGTACACCTATACACACTCAGGCACACACAATACATGAAAATGAATAAATAAATATTAATAAATAGATTTTAAATGTAGGGGCCTTGTATGTAATGTTTCCTTCAGACAGAAAAGATACCTAGTTTTTCCCAGTGCATTTGAAACACTGCTTACAGCCTCTTATGCTTCTAATTAGTCTTTATTATTTATATATTTTCTGATTATTGTTGTTTAAATTTTCATTGTTTAACAACTTAATATTTTTTAAAAGATTTTAATTGTCTTCAACTCAACACTCTCTCATCTGCCTACATCTCCTATTGGAGCTTATCAAGAAGCTGTTTTGGTTCTTGTTCTTTTTCTGCTCCTCTATATGGCTTCCTACTGGAGTAGGCTGATAGGTGATATAAAATGGCAGAGAATTCAACATATCTGAGGTCTTCTTTGTGCTATTGCTTTTATATGAATATGTTGATGTGGCCAAGTCTGGGGCTCTAGATCTGATCCTGCCTCTGCCTTGGGTTGTCTTTTGGCATCACTAGTCTTGTCTGTATATGTCCCACACTTTAAGGACATGTGGTTCTTTAAACATCACTTAAATTATGCATTGTACATGTTACTGTAGATACAGGGGTGAATTGTGCCAGTCCTATTCTGTAAACTCAAAGTGTAGCGGGGAAGACAGACATGTAAAGGGAAAAATAACCCAGATTCAATCAGAACACACGAATTAGAAAGTATAATATATAAGCTGGGTGGTGGTGGTGGTGCATGCCTTTAATCCCAGCACTCGGGAGGCAGAAGCAGGTGGATCTCTGTGAGTTCAAGGCCAGCCTGTCTACAAAGAGAGTTCCAGGACAGGCTCCAAAGAGAAACCCTGTTTCAAAAAACCCCCAAAAAAGTTGAATAATATATGTACAATTGTTTATAAGCTTCATGTTAGGCACGAAGTTTCTATTACAATGTGAGTAGTATTCTCTGTCATTTCCATTTTGTAAACTATTTTTTTTTCATAGCAGAGCATCTGTGATTGTTTCAATTGAAGGAATATACCAGCTTTTGAGATATGATGCCTGGACTTTCTTCAAAGGCATGGAAACAAATTGTAGTCTACTGTCACTTTGTGTTCTGTCTCTATGTCATGTGTAGGGTGACACCAGGTGTCTAGTGATATTCCAGGGAGCACTCACTAATCCTGAGCTATTTCTGTGTCCTGCCTTTTACTGTCTGAGATCGTCATTCACTATAATCACAGATTGTTGACTTTTGTGTCTTCTCTACAACCTGAACTGTTATTAAACCCTGTAAGACCTTCCTTGGCAATGTTTCTTGGATTTTCTTCTTCTGCATTTCCACTGAAACGTAATTATCCAGTATGGGGAGGTTGGGTAGAGCTGTGGCTAATCAACAGATGAGAGATTTTCCTTAAGTCTGGGATATTTTAGGTCATGTTCCTCCAGTTCCTTCACAAGGAAAAACTGATGTCAGTATTTATGGTGACTACAGAGAAACATGGCTGGTGAAATGGCTCATCAGGTAAATCATCTGTTGCCAAGCCTGATGATCTGAGTTAGATGCCTGGGACTCATATGGTGGAAGGAGAACCTAATTGCCAGAAGTTGTCCTCAAACCTATGTGAGCTCTATTGCATGCACAAACCCACACAGGAACCATCAATCAGTCAGCCAAAAATGTAGTAAAAATGAAAGCTGGACATAGTGGGATATGCCCATAATCCTGGAACTTTAGAGGATAAGCAGGACATGAGTTTAAGGCAAGCCTGGACCAGTCTGAACTACAAGAATGAAATCCTATCTCAAAAGAGCTAGAAAAAAAGGGAATCTAACATTATTGTTCACTGTGGAAGAATTAAGACTAATAATTAATAGTATAAAATTAAGGTCTGAGGCTAAACATGCAGATTAGCTATGTCAAGGCTCTTGTAGTTTTGCTGCCTCATGTGTGAACTGCAATACTAATACCACTACCATCAGATTATGGTGAGAGCCAACTTAACCATCTCCTAGAGAAGTGGCTGGAATACCTGAAAACCTCATTCAGCACCACCTATTAAAAGCAGTGCAGGGGAGGATGGATAGATGGCTCAATGATCAAGAGCACATGCTATTCCTCCAGAGGACTGGAAAACCCCCATAGAGGCTTATAAATTCAGTTCCAGTGGTTCTGATGCCCTCCCTTCTGGACTCCTCAGGTATCTGTACACACACACACACACACACACACACACACACACACACACACACACAATTATAAATAAATCTTTAAAATATTAAAAACAATGGAATGATAAAAAATATTTTAAGAAATGGGTTCATTTAGTTTTCTAAAGAGGACACATAAATTTTTAGATCAAAACGTTGAACTGTCTTCTTGTTAATTTTTTTTGCTAGATTTAGGATAGTTTCTGAAATTAAATCAGGGCCTAGTGATAGAGGCAGAGTGTTCTGTATGGTAAATCTTGGGGAAGGGATACAGGGATCTGTTCCTTACCACAATCTGTAGGGATAGATTCAAAAAGAATTGGTGAGAGAATGGATTGTATGGAAGGACTTATTGTGCAGGTCCTGGGGGGCTTTCAGAACACAGTGCAAAAAAGGACATTGGCTAAATTTTTATTCACATCATTGTTCTATGCTGTAAAAAATTTATGTCAGTTCAAATGGAGAAAATTATTAATGGTCAATCAATGGAAATTAAAATGAATCACATGTCTCCCTACCCCCTCTAGGCCAGTATAACAAAATTTTCATTGATAATTTTTTGAAGAAAGTAATTTTTGGTTTAGGATTTTTGACATCTTGATGGATTTCAAGAAAACTAACTTATGCTGATGCTGTTTCTCATTTGTCTTTTAAAGTCTATGAGCTAAATGCTTTTATTTTCAAGTTCACATACACTTTGGTTTTGGACATTTTACCTGTGGCTTAGACTATCAGTACTTCCTACACCTGGTTGGCCACCACAGTCCCCTTGGGCAGAGTGAGAACCAACAAAAATGAATTAAGATGGCTTAAATAAGACAGTGATTTATTTATTTTTCATGGAAAAGGAATCCAGTGATGCACTGTGCAGAGAACATGATGCCTCTGAGTTCTTAATGGCTTTCCATTCTTCTATGTTGTTAATTCCACATTCACCTTTCTGTTTAAGTTGGAAGCCTAGGCTCTAAAATGAGAGTGGAGGAGGAAAAAAGTTGGTATGTCTTTCCTTGATATTACTCCCTCAAAAATCCATACTTCTAAATGTATCTTACAAACTGCAGTTAGTCAAATGGCTTACTGGAGCAACAGGGAAGAACTTATAGACTTTAGCTGATAACTTCGGCCCTTTGAAAGTAGTAGGGATTTGACACAGGAGAAGACTGTGGACAGAAAGATGGGGTATTGTGAAGTTCTGCTATAGACGTATTTTGAACTGATACTGGCTTCTGTCTAGCCACAGATAATTAGCAAATCTACAGAAGGATGTGAAATACTAAATTTTGATGATTTTCTCAAGAGTCTGTTACATGTTAACCTTTCCTGTTTGAAAGCCCATGATTCCAAAATTAAATATGTCTTTACTTTCTTCACATGAGATTCCTAATTAAAGTGGATTGGGTTGGTATGGGCAGTAGGATAGCAGAGAGGGTAGAGGAGCTTGCTGCCAAACCTGATGACCCAAGTTCTATTATTGAGATCTACATGGTGGAAGGAAAGAACCAATTCCCATAAATTCTCCTCTGTCCTTTATCCCTGAGCTGTGGTACATGTGTACACAAACAAAAATTTTAGAAGCATATGGGAAGTGGAGCTGTTGAGAAATCCTTTATTGCTGTTTCAAAATGAATTTTGACAAAAAGGGTAGATTAAAATCTTCAAAGGGAAGGGCACACAGGTCAATGTAGCCAGAAGTTTTTCTGTGTCCCACCTGGTCTGCAGCCACTCAGACCAAAGTAAACACACAAAGGCTTATATTAATTAAAACTGCTCAGCCATTAGCTCAGGCTAACTACTGACTAGCTCTTTCACTTAAACTCAGCCCATTTCTGTTCATCTGTATGTTGCCACATGTTCCGTGCCTTTACCTGTGTGCCATTACATGCTGCTCCCTGGATGGCAGGCTGGTGTCTCCTGACTCAGCCTTCCTATTCTCAGAATTCTCCTTGTCTGCTTATCCTGCCTATACTTCTTGCCTGGCTACTGACCTATCAGTGTTTTATTAAACCAGTGTACAAAAGCATTATTCTATAGCATTTCCCCTTTTCTGTTTAATTAAAAAGGAAAGTTTTAACTTTAACATAGTAAAATTATATATAACAAAACAGTTATCAAGCAAGAACTATAGATACAATATCTAGTCTATTTATATTTGGCAAATTCAAAGAAAATATTCTATTTATCTTATAATTATAAGTCTAAGTTTTCATATCTAACTTCTTTTATCATAACTAAGGAAAACCATAATTATAACTATCTAGTCTTTAACTACATCAAAAACCTCAGAAGGATATAATATTATCTAAGTAAACAAGAAGAGCGTTGTAAGCAATGTCCAAAAAATCTAGAATGATAGAGACAGCTGGCTACCTAGACAGTCACCCAAAGTTCCTCTGTAATGTTGGAGCATCCATCTTCAGCCCATAGACCTAGCCTCTCAGTCATTTTTTCCCTCCATGTCCTGTAGAATGTCTGGCAGTTTCTTCTGTGAAGCAGGAACCTGAAGAACCATCTCATCTTACAAAGTTCAATGGTCATCTTTCTATGGGTCCTGCATGTCCAGTTTATATGACATTTTGTCAAGCAGTCCAGGCAAGAATAGTTTCTTGCCCAAATGGCTATTTTTGCCAAGAAGAAGATAAACTCCGTATGGTATGTCTTTGACATCCATCCTCCTCTCTGAAGTAAATTGGTGCTGCCAGGAGTAGACATGTCTCATTGTCCAGGAAAGTCTAAGTTTTTAAAACATTTTAAATGCCATTTTCTGGAGGTCTTTGAAGATTATCTACCTAATTGAATTATATTTATGTACACCTAGAAAACTTAACATGACTATAAGTTTGATTATCATAAAAGACTAATTATTAGTCTGTGTTTCCTAATTATCCATTATAATTTGAATGAGTTACATAAACGTAATACCTTAAATGAGAGTAGAAATATATATATATATATATATATACAGTATAACAAAATGAACTCTAAATTTTTATCAATTAACTAAAATCTATACCAATGTAAAATATTTTAAACAAGTTGCTCTTTAAAAGTAGATTCAATAATATACCCTTTCATCCTATCATATCTATATCATATCCCCCTTTTTTCTTTTAGAAAGATATAGTCTATGATCAATAACAGTTTGTAACCAATCTCTAATGAAGACAAATATCCATAGTTCAGTGTTTGGGAATGTGGACATAGTTTTCTAGGCTACTTCCTGCTGATAAAGGGTGTTGTATTCTTATGGGGATCCTGAGAAAATGAAGAATTATGGTCATGTCCTGACTGGAATAGTCTGTGAGGCTGCATTGCCTGAGCCAGGTGTCTTGAAACCATTCTGGATGTTGTATCATCTGGGCCATGATGTCATCAGAGTGACTAGAAAACTAGGCATTGGGTTAGTGGGATGACTCAGTTGGTAAAATGATCATGAAATAAATGTGAAGATGTTGCTAGAGTTTTTTTGATCTTGCCTGTCCCACAGTCAGGACAAATCTCTCTAATCCACCAGTCCCGCAGCAGCTCAGACCCAACCAAGTAAACACACAGAGACTTATATTGCTTACAAACTGTATGGCCGTGGCAGGCTTCTTGTTATCTAGTTCTTATATCTTAAATTAACCCATTTCTATTAATCTATACTTTGCCATGTGGCTTGTGGCTTACTGGTACCTTACATCTTCTTTGCCCTGGAGGCGGCTGGCTGTGTCCCCCCCCACCCCCACCTTCCTGTTCTCTCAATTCTCTCTCTGTTAGTCCTGCCTATACTTCCTGCCTGGCTACTGGCTGATCGGTGTTTTATTTATCAATCAATCATCCACAGCACTCCCCCTTTTTCATTTTTTTCAAAAAGGAAGATTTTAACTTTAACATAGTAAAATTACATATAACAAAACAATTATCAAGCAAGAATTACAGTTACAATATTAAAGAAGATATCCTATCTATCTTATATTGGTGAGTCTAAGGTTTTATATTGAACTTATCTTTTATCATAACTAAGGAAAATTATAACTATCTCTAGTCTTCAACTACATCAAAGACCTCAGAAGAATATACTATTACCTGAGAAATAGGAAAAGGATGTAAGCAACTTTCGGGAAGTCTTGCGGGGGTAGACAGAGACAGCTGGCAACCTGGACAGTCACCTAATGTTCCTTTGTAAAGTTGGGGCATCTGTCTTCAGCCCACAGGCCTGGAGTCTCTTAGTCATTTCTTTCTGTGTCCTGTAGAATGTCTGTCAGTTTCCTCTGAGAAGCAGGAAACTGAAGGACCATTTCGCCAAGCAAAGTTCAGTGGTCACCTTCCTATGGGTCTTGCATGTCCAGTTGATACATTTTTTTCAAGCAGTCCAGGCAAGAACAGTTTCTTGCCCAAATGGCTATTTTTGCCAAGGTGAAGATAAACTCCATATAGAGTGTCTTTGATACCCATCCTCCTCTCTTAAGTAAATTGGTGCTGCCAGGAGCAGACATGTCTCATTGTCCAGAAAGTCTAAATTTTTAAAACATTTTAAATGCCATATTCTGTAGGTCTTTGAAGTATTTGAAGATTACCTATCTATCTGAAATATATCTATATATACTTAAAAGACTAAACTAACGTGACTATAAGTTTGATTATCATAGAATACTAATTATAATTATCCATTACAATTTAAATGAGTTACATAAGTATAATACCTCAAACAAGAGTAGAAATATACAGTATAACAAAATTAACTTCAAATTTGTATCAATAAACTAAAATCTATACCAATGCAAAACATTTCAAACAAGTTGTTGCTCTTTAAAAGTAGGTTCATTAATCTACCCTTTCACCCTATCATGTCTATATCATATCCCCTTTTCTTTTTAGAAAGAGATTGTATTTATAATCAACCTGATTTAAATAAAGTATTGGTTTTTTTCTGTCCCACACCAGAGGGCTCTTCTGATATGGGACACAAGAATCTCTTAATCTTTTCTTTTTTAGCAATATACCTGGGTTTAGAGAAGGAGTGAGCCAATTCTATCTCCAAAGCCAGCTTGGTATATTCGGGAATTTGGGCGTAGCTTCTCTTACTACTTCCTGCTGGAGGGGAGTGCTGTATCTTATGGGGACATAAAGAAAATTTTAGGATTATGGAGTAGTCTGTGAGGGTGTATCATCTGAGCTAGTTGCCTTGAAATCATTATGAATGTTGGATCATCTGGGCCATGGTGTCATCGGAGACCTTTCAGGAGGTCTCAGTTGGTCAAACCTGATGTATCTTAATCTGGAACAAATCCATAGCCTCTGGCTTTCTGTAGAAACAAAAGCAGAGCCTCCTCTCCAAAGCAACATATCTTTACATCTAAATTTTGAAGTCAAGGTACTTTTAAAATATACATATTGACTTAACAGCTTTTACAATCAAATGTCTTTCTGCAGTTAAGAATATCAAAGAGAACATAATCCAGAGTCTCTGTGTGATATCCATTTTTATGTGGCTTATTTTTTATATTAATTTTACTGTCTCTTTAAAGACTTTATTTTTAAAACTATCTATTTGTTTATATAACTGTATATATTCCTTTTTCTCTCTCTTTCAAGCCTACGTACATTTTTACACACATCGTAAAGCATTTAAAGTCTTGTTCCATCTGAATCTTGTGTTATTGTGAATCTATTGCTTTAAACTGTTGCATTTCTAAGACTGAAACAGTCACTGTGGCTGCTGGCTCCACCCACCTCAGCTTCCCAACATGGTGGTGGTGTGTTCACCGCCAGCTCTGGGAGCCATCAACTCTCAGAAACAGTGGGTCTATGCTTCTATCAAAGCAGCGTGTAGCCCAGAAACTGCTTTTTATGTTGCGCGGCTTACAGAACCATCTGTGTAACTCAGCAGGAATAGGTCAAGCACACACATTGTGAACCCGCCATAGAGTAGCTATAGCCCGCATGTTGCGGTGTCTAGCTGCCCATATGAAACATGAAGCAGGAACCTGGTTTTGGCTCCATTTAGAATTGCTTATTCAATATTCTCAGGTATAAGGTGGAAACTTGAGCCTTTGGGTGCCATTTGTAGCTAGAGTTTTTCTCTCCAGGTCCCGCCAAGTCCCGGCAGTCCAACAGCCCACTTATAAAATAAACATATAGACGCTTATATTATTTAAACTGCTCAGCCATTAGCTCAGGTCTACCATTGTCTAGCTCTTACTCTTATACTCAGCCCATTTCTATTACTCTATACTTTGCCACATGGCTCATGGCTTACCGGTACCTTACATCTTCCTTGTCCTGGAGGCGGCTGGCTGTGTCCCCCCCACTTCCTGTTCTCTCAATTCTCCTCTCTGTTAGTCCCGCCTATACTTCCTGCCTGGCTACTGGTCAATCAGTGTTTTATTTATCAATCAATCATCCACAACATGAAGATCTTAGTTTAATCCTCCAGAACCTACAAACCACAGGTTTAATGAGACCTGCCTCAAAAACTAAGGTGGAAAGTGCTTATGGAAAGCACATGATGCTGTCTTCAAATATCCACATGTGCATGTACACACATACACACACACACACACACACACATACACACACACACACACATGCAGGTACACTTGTACATGTATGTGCTCACATGAATGTATACACAAGAAAAAGAAAGAAAAAAGGGAAGAAAGAGAGAAGTGAAGAAGGAACAGAGAGCGAGGCAGGAGAGAGGGGGGAGATTTTAATGTTAGAAAAAGCAAACCATCAAGTTTCCAGAAACAAGAGTGAAAGGAGAGTACTGTATATTTTTGAACATTATGAGCTGAGAATCATTCCAAAATCTATAAGAACCGCACAGACGTTTTATTTTATATTTTCTTTATTTTAAAGGGTCTAGCTCCCCAACTTCCCACACTAAATCCCTCTCAGAGCACATTCCTTATGATGATCCTCCAGTTAACAAAACCTGAACTAGAAAAGTCACCCTTGATCATCCTTATTTTAATGCAGGCTGCTTGCTATTCCCTGTGTTTCCTTTTAGTGGTGAGTCCTATAGCTGGTCCACAATTCGTCAATGTATGATTGATTAGTAGTTTTTGAACCTGAAAAACAAGATACTCATTCAGTTTCCTTAATTTTTAAAATTCTAAGCTTAACCTTGGTCTTGCTTTTGTCTTTGAGCCTTGCATCTTTTTTTCCCAACTTTATTTTTGTTGACTGGTGTTGTTTTCTTTTTTATCATGCTACTATACATTTACCTCCTGAAGTCAAATGCCTCTGGGCCTTGTGAGCCAATCAGTGTGCTATAACATGTGTTCTTTCCTTTTGTACACTTTTTACATCCTTTTATAAGTGTTTTCCCATGATGTGTTATTTTTAATTCCTAATGTAAAAAGTCAAGCTAGTACAATATCTTAGTATATATACTTAATGTTTTGTTTTTTAAATTACTTAAAGAATAAAAGAAATAGTATAATTAAGAGATGATATTAACTTCTTTGGTAATGTTGCTTTTCTTTTCTTTCCTTGAATGTAAGCAATACTATAAAATGCTGACTTTTTTGGTTTTGAAGTTGCTTATTGGTACAGTGAATGTGTGGAGTTGATATGGGTCCATCTGAAATGTTAAGAGAAAACTGTTGCCTGTGCTGAAATACATTATGAACAGTGTTTTAATAATTCCATACACAATAGAGGCTTTTCTACATCTGTTATAGACTAGTTGTATACCATTAAAGATCATGTGTTAAAGCCTAATTCCCAGTGTGTAGTATTAGGAGATGGAACCTTTAAAAACACTTAGGACTATTTAAGCTCATTGGGGTGGGGCTCTTATAGTAGCATCAGGCCCTTATGAGAAAAAACTGTGGAAGACTTGCTCTCACTCTTTTCACGAAGAGATATAATGCAAAGGTAGTAATCTACAAGCCAGCAAAAGGATCTTCACCAAGGACCAAATTGTACAGAAATTTGACCTTGGACTATCTGTCTCCATGATTGTGAGAAAGAAATGTTTGTTGCTTAACTCATACAGTCTGTGGTTTTCAGAGACTGTATCTTATTCAGAGCAACCAATATCTACATCAGACATTGTCATCATGCTCTGATATTATAAGAATTGCGTGGTTAATGGATTGGGATCTGGCTCAATGACAGAGCAGTTGCCTATCCAGTGTGAGACTCTGGGTACAGTCCCTAGTACCAAGGGGGGAAAAAGGAAGACTCATGTGTTATTATCATATATATATATAATATATATACATACATATGTGTATGTGTGTGTGTGTGTATCCCTTTGTGTGAATTTTCAGTCTTTTAAAAAGAAAATGAACTTTCTTAAAGTTAGTCTATTGAATAGTAGTTACATTGTAAGTCAAAGAACCATGTAAAAAATCTGGCAAAGACAAACTAGAGACTCAAGCCATAGAACCCAGATTGCTTAGTTGCACAGTAACATGAAAGATGGGATGTTTTAAGATGTATGAACTATTTTATTTAGGTTAACTCTTTGCTCAATATAAATGAATTGAATTTCCTAGGTGATGTGACTAGCATCCTGAAAGAGTTCATTCATGTCCAGTTGATAAGTTTTATGATGTTTTACAAATTCATCATCTTTTTCATTTGGCTTGTCTTTCCTAGAACAGAAATGTAATGTAAATTCATCTTGACATGTCTAGCCCAAAGTTCATGAGTTATGTACAGTTCTATGTGTTACAAAACATTATCTACATTGTTCTTTACCTGTAATGGACGTTAACATGTGTATTTGAATTTCATGACACTTCGATAGTGCCATACTAATTTATGAAGAACACATTGACGTTTTCAGGCAATCTTCCTTTGCAATTGCAAGTCAGGGAGCTATGATAAATTCAGGAACCCATGTCCGACTTGATTTCATCTGAGATACATCTCTTCTTTTCATTGTCTTATTTATAGTTTCCTCTTTGTCTGTTGCCTTTGTCTTTTTGCATATTCCTATCCTTTTAAAACAAATCCCCATGTAAATATTCAGAATTGATGTTCAGGGGCACAAATACACATTAGCTGAGTAATAACTAAAACCTACTTATACAACTAAAATACAATGTAGTATAAGTACTTACTGCCCAAAAGGCAATTTTCCTTTATTGTCATAATAATCAAAGCAACGCTATCAGTTCAGTACTATTACTGATCACTGTTTGACAGTGAAATGAGACACTGATGGTTTAAATATCCAGGAAAAACAGAACAGTTAAGATCCAAGACCAAGTGTAACATAAAACACTACACACATTGTTTAGTAAATGCTTAACACAAAGTTGTAATATTTAGAATCTTTACATAATCTTTCTTTATCTGTTGTTTGTTAATAATAGTGAGTTAGTCACTGTGCATAGAGGCAATATTGGAGCTAGTAGGAAAAAGTCAAGAAAAAAGGACAACTTTCTGTTACTATCATTACTTGGAAAAGTGGCCCAACTTAAGGTGTTGCCTAGGAGTTCAGTCAGAAGATGACTCTGAGCACATGAGGGTCCTTGGCCAGGACTAACCACCAGTGTCTTCCAAGGCCTTCAGACTCCAAGCTTGCTTGTATCTGTTTTTGTGGACCTGGGGGACCAAATGAAACTCATTCTGCCCTCTGTTCCCCATAAAGCAGTAGACTGGCCACATCATCTCTTGGCTCATCTACAGTCCCCAAACAGTTTGTAAATGCCAGCAAATTTTTTTTAAACTCCCCCGACATTATGAGTAATGACAGACATAAGAAATGGTGGGGTAATTGGTTGACTCTGAAGCCCAGCAAGTAAGTACTAAAATGTTCAGTTTTATGTTCACTAGAATTTACTAGGCAAAAAATGCACTAATGGATGGCTTGTCTCCTTTCCTGTTAGTTAAGAGAATTTTTTTTTCAGGTGAAAATAGTGTTAGTTGAGAGTGTTTACTCAGGTGCACGTAGATGAATATACATTGTTATAACAAGATTAAGTATGTATGACAGGTTAGAAGGAAGTAAAAGCAGCATGCTTTTAATCATTTATTTCCTTTTAGCCTCATACAAGGAAATGACCTATAGAAATCTCAGAGTATGATATTAATGATAAAATTTAAGCATAATTTGAGTAAGATCAAATTTAATTCATCAGCTTGAGCATGTACACTCCAAATGTGAGTACAGATGTATCATTTTTATAATTCAGAATTACAATAAAGAATTAGTGTTGAGTAGAAAATACTTGTTTATAATTCAAATATAAAGGGTGAAAAAAACGTAATGGTATGTTATATTTAATTAATAAATATGGTCATGTAAATATTGGCACATTTTTAGAAAGACAAACACTTGACCAAATGGCTTCCTGCAGCTGGAATTTGAGCTACCAAATGATATTCAAAGTGTAACGTTTTCTGACCAGGGATTGCTGTTTTCATTCAGGTAGAGTGGGTATATGATTGTAGTCAATATGGCCACTCTTCACACTCTCTAGAATGAGGCACAGAACTCTTTAGGTACAAACGTGCAGTGTGCTGTGCATGCTTCAGGACTCCAGATACATCTAGGTATAGTGTTCTCAGAAACTGATGACAACACAGAACTCATCACGTTTTGTGTAGAGTAGGTCTGAATCTTATTAAATCATTTCTGAAACCAAACAAAATTCATGCCATGAAATTTTCTCAAATTATTATTATTTTTTTCTGCCTCCATGCTCACCATTACATTCACACAATGCTTCCGAAACTGACTGGAAAACCTAAATCTAGATTCTTTGAAGAGAGAGAAATCCCCCTCTCTTACCAGTAACTTGATATCTGAAAGAGTTAATGGGCTTCTTAAAGTGCTCAATTTATCTAGAGAGGGGACCCTGTGACCTGGTAGGGACCTGGCTTTGGTCATTTCTTAGGAAGAATGTAATTTAGAACTCTCCCTTATTATTCTGCCAGCTGCTTACTTATTGATGATATTGACTTTGGGTTTTAAAAAGTCTTGCTTTGGAAAATTGTTTTGAGCAGCTCTCAACCACTCACATCCTGTATTCTTATTCTATATCACTTTTCATCTGGGAAATTATTAAGTCAAATCCTTGGTAACCATTCTCCACAATCCAATTTATTTTTACCCGAGATCCATTGAATTCAACTCAATGCCTTCTCATAAAAGGTTAACCCAATATTTCATGCTATGTTATACTTTATGTTTGTGTTATGTGAAAGGAAAGTAACCATGATAAGCAGCCAATAAATTACATTCGGAATGTTTATTTCCAAAAGTTACATTACTATGCCGGCATAGATAAATGTAATCATTTATCACAATATGGATTGAGGATGTAAACGGTAAAATAAATACAGCCATATTTTTTGCATTATTCCTAGTTTGTTTGCTTTAAATGTCGGCCAGGATACCTTTAAACTTGTCCTTTTATTTATTGACTTCTACTACTATCTGATACTCCAGTGATTCAAGTCTGAAAAGATAAACCAAATTATTGTATTTATAGTAAGGAATTATTTTTAATTTTTCCTATAAAATGAGATTCTTGAATTTCTTAGATGACATCTGCTTTGGAATTTTTCATGCCAAGGAATAATCATTTTAGCTTTAGTATGGATGTTCCATTTGGAAGACACAGAAAACTAACCTGATAGAGTGAAGATACATCATGTCTGTCATTTGTAAGAATGACTAAAAATAATTTTATCACATTTATGCAAGTAAAGCAAGTCCCAAAATTGTTAATTAAAATGAATACAGTATAAAGTTAAACTTGTTGAATGCAGCATTCATTAACTTTTAATAACAACTTTATCAAGATAGAGTTCCCATATCATACCACTCCCCATATAAGGGAATACATTCCTCTTTTTTACTGTATTCATAGAGTTATGCTACCAACACACAGTCAGGCTTCATCACTCCACAAAGAAACCATACAGGCTTCAGTGATTGCTTTTCACTTCCCCTATCCCTCCATCCTAGGCAATCCCTAATCTGATGCTTCTCTCTGCAGATTTGCCTGTCCCAGACATTTCATGAGAATGCAAGCATACACTATGTGAAACTTTCTGTTTTTCAAATTATTGTATTTAGAGTGTCTATCCACATTATTCATGTGAACATCTTCCTGTTGTCACTGTCTATTCCATTATGTTTGGGGAACTCCTCTTCATTCCTTCATGTTCATCTAGGACGTGCATGTGCGTGCGTGATGTGGTATGTGTGTGTGTGTGTGTGTTCATGAATGTGTGTGTGTGTATGTGAGTGAGTAAGTGATGTGTGTACCTGTATATTTATGTATGTGTTCATGTTTGTGAGTGCAGGCACCTTTGTTTACAGTACATGTGGGAATCAGAGGACAACCTCAGGCGTCAGTTCTTGCCTTCTACCTCTTCTGTGACAAGATCTCCCTTTGTTCACTGCTGTGTACCCTAGGCTAGTTGACCTTCGGCTTCTGGCAATTTTCCTTTCTCTACATCTCATCTTGCTGTGGGAAAGCTGGTCTTACAGATACATGCTATAGTACATGGCTTTGTGTGGGTTCTGGGGATCCGAACTCAGGTCCTTATGCTTGCATGTCAAAGGCTTTGTCCACTGAGCCATCTCTGAAGACAGAGGCTTATTTTAAAATCTAGTATTACTCCCCAACTGGATCAGGCCCTCTTGGTAAGTAAGACAGTTGATTAGCTTGAACTGTTTGGGAGGCCCCCAGGCAGTGGGACCGGGACCTGTCCTTAGTGCATGAGCTGGCTGTTTGGAACCTAGGGCCTATGCTGGGACACTTTGCTCAGCCTGGGTGAAGGGAGGAGGGGACCGGACCTGCCTGGACTGAATCTACCAGGCTGAGCTGAATCCCCAGGGTAGTCCTTGCCCTGGAGGAGATGGTAATAGGGGGTGGGCTGGGGAGAGGGCGAGGGGGGGGAAGCGGGAGGAGGGAGGACAGGGGAATCCGTGTCTGATATGTAAAATTAAACTAAATTATAAAATAAAAAATAAAATCTAGTATAACTCATTCTTGGAAAGCTTCACACACATACCCAAGAAGAATTGTGTTCTGGTCTCTTGGGTTGCTCATTTTCTACAGTCTCAATGGGTAATTAGGAAAAAAAGGTTGTGTCCAAGTCTTCTGTTTCCTCTTTTGTTTCAGCCTAGTTTTTCTGGCTATTATTTAATATGGATCATTAGTATTTCCTCCTGTTATTGTCTAGATATCTGTTTTCCTTTCTACTTTGTCAGTGTTGTTTTGTGTGTATTGCCTTTTTTCTTTCTTTTTTTTTTTGGTGCGTATAGGCATTGAATTGTTAAAGCTTCCCAATGGGTAGGACTTTTCTGTTATAAAATGTCACTCTTTACATCTAGCAATGCTCTATTGCTTCAAGTCTGTTATGAAATTAGTATGGCCACTCCTGCTTTCATAAAGTCATAATTCACATGGTAGTTTAAAAAAATCTGTCAATCTTTCATGTTATTTGTATCATTGAGTCTATAATATGTCACCTAATGACAAAGCAGCATGGTTGGGTCTCGTTTTTTTTTATTCAGTCTACAGTATACACTTCATGGTGGCTTCTAGAACTCCATGAGTATCTATACTTTATTATTGGCTCTTGTGCTTTCTTTTTTTGCTGCTGCTATTACGGTGTTGCCATTTGTTTTAGTCTAACCCAGGGCTTCTCTCCTCGCTACAATATCTTGACAGGTGGCATCATGGTGGAAGTATGTGAAAAGGGAGAAAACACATGGTGAGGCAGGGACCTAGAACTTTCGGACAGGGTAGTCTTGAATCCCCCAACCAGACACAACTTCCTAAATGCCCAATCACCCCTTTAATGTCACCACACTGGAGATTAAGGTTCTAACATACAAATCTTTGAAACATCCTCAACCACTTCCTAACCATAGCATTTGACACAAATATACATTTATTTTGAAAACTTAGAATTTTTGATATATCAATTTGCCACACTAATCTTGTGCTCTCAGGACAGGGGACTTGTGTTTTTATTTAGGGACTGGGTAGATGACTTAGGGAAGTTTATTTCTCCTACACTCTGAACCTCTGGCAGCTTTATATCGTACAACACTGAATACGGGCGGGGGTGTTTTGTGATAACAGCATTTTTGGGTATGTTTGTTTTTTAGATAACTTTCATTAAATTTCTTCTTTGAAATTCCATAGATGTGTGTATTGCATCTGATTACTCTCATAGGCCCCCTCTTTTATCTCCTTTCTACCTCTGTTGGTGCTGGCCCCACCCATTCCATACCAATCCCTTTATCTCACTCATGTTTTTTGCTTTGCTTTGTTTTGCCATGCACTGGGTTTACCCATGGTCTTCTGTGTGACCTGGGGTTTGTACAGTGGTTTCAGTAGAGCTCTTGTACATACCCCTTTTCAGATCCTTCTGAATCTTTTTCTTGTTGCTAACACACTTAGTTTCTACTGTGTATAGTTCCCTCAAGTATAAATTGCCTTGTTGCATGCATCAATCGAATTTGGACTCATTTTTTAAGGGTGGCTTTGAGGCAGGCCTTTGAAGGATTTTCTTAGGAGCTTGTTTGATTGGCTTTTCCTCTTCTCCCTGGTGAATTCTCTGCCATGTTACTTTTATTTTATTTTATTTTATTTTATTTTATTTTATTTTATTTTCAGGAAAGATACCAGCCTCTTGTAAATTATTTGCCATAAAAGTCTTAATTTCTCAGAAGAAGAATCTTAGGATTGAAGAACCCATATAGGGGTTCAAGTAAGTTCAGTTCATGTGGAGAACGGTCTCTTCCTTTAGTGACATCTCTGTGTCACAGCTCCAGGACATGGGGGAGTGAGGGTGACTATTTCTCCAAAGTGACACCCTGACTTTCTGACCAAGGTGCTGGGGCTGAGCAGCCATGTTTGGTTTCTTAGTGAGTTGCTCTCCTGTGTAGTCTTCACCACACCATGATAATAAAGTTCCATGATGTTACCATTGGTTATTGTTAGCATGGTGCCCCCAAGGTGAAGCCTACAATCAACTACTGAGAGCTGACATGGGTTCAAGGAACTCTGGGCCACTAAGCTGTATTTTCTTGAGTTCACTGTCTATGTGATTGGAGGTGGGGCTCTGAGAAATGCTGACAGAATGTTCTTTCCTGAGAGGCACTAAGGATGACATAGCCTTCACCTGGATGTTGGGACAGAAGGAGTTTTACCGTGGTGGTTACACTCTCCTGGGGTGGATTACTGTGACATGGAGCTGAGATGGGGGAGACAGTAGTGGCTGGTATTTCAGACTCTGTAAACTCTCAGTGTAATTTCTGAGTTGCAGGAAAGGGTCTTCAATTGATGTGCCTATTTTTTTTTGTTGTTGTTGTTTGTTTGAATTTAAGACAATTTCCAGAGAAGTTAAGGGTTGTTCTCATCAGCTGTTTTGTTGGAGTTGATCTACATGGATCCTGAGGGTACCATTCTGGATGTGATTTGACTCATGTTTATCTTTTATAGTATAGCTGAGGGCCCACATTGATTGCTTTTTTTTTAACTTTGGGGGAGTTGATATTTATTATTTTTTAAAATTCACATTTAGTGTGTGTGTGTGTGTGTGTACGCACGCGCACACGCGTGTGTGTTTGTGTGTGTGTATGTGTGTGTGTGTGTATGTGTGTGTATACCTCTGTGCCAGGGTGCATGTATAGAACTAGAGTACAGAATGAGTTGGTTTCTTCCTTTATCACTGAGTCCTTGGGATTGAACTCAAGTTTTCAGAGCACCTGCTCAACATTAGTTCTTTATTGAGTTATTCAAATGCCATTTCATTTTTGTTATACGTGTGATTATAGCCAGTTTCTACATTAGACATAGAAAGACTTTATCTGTGGATAAATTTGAATTACAGTCCACAAGAGGACGAAATCATATCTCAGTCTCCTGTGTATTGTAAATGTGGTATCTCAGCTTCATTTTATTCGTTCATCCAAAATATAGACATAATGGGAGATGTTTTCAATTTAAATCATACACCATATGTAAAAACATTCTAGCACCCCAAAATGTTAAGGCGGGTGCCATTATTACCATTTTAAATCAAATGCAGTATGCAATGTGCCTTTTTTCTGATTTCATCCTTATATACTAAGTACAAAATTCATCTTAGACAATGTTTATACTTTCTACCATTTAAAGTCTTTTGTATCGTCATGTGATAAATATTTTTTTTTTTTTTTTTGGTTTTTCGAGACAGGGTTTCTCTGTGTAGCTTTGTGCCTTTCCTGGAACTCACTTGGTAGCCCAGGCTGGCTTCAAACTCACAGAGATCCGCCTGGCTCTGCCTCCCGAGTGCTGGGATTAAAGGTGTGCGCCACCACCGCCCGGCAGTGATAAATATTCTTACAAATTAGCTAAACTATCACCTAGAAAATAATTAATTTAGATAAACATAAGGAACTGAACAGTGCATGATAGGAAGGACATTGGTACCACATATTTAGTAGTACAAGAATTTGTCTACTAATTTTCTTGGTGTTATTGAGAGTTTTATGGAATTCCAATAAGGATTCATTTCACTATGTGGAAGAGATGAGGTTGGTGGGTTAATTTTAAAGGAATTATAAAATCTAGGCTGGAGGAATTTCCTGGAGTTATTAGGTACAACAGGAACTCGATTCTTAGGACCCCTTTCAGAACCATGAATAGCTCTTATGGTGTTCTTCCAGTCTATGTAAAAAGGATAAGTAGTTCACTAAGAATTATATGAACAGGACACACCACACACACACACACACACACACACACACACACACATGCACGCACACATGCACGCACACACAAATTAGAAGTTTTGAATCAGTCATTTTGCAGACATAAGCATGTGCTGCCTTCTTGGGGTTGCATATCAGACCCTCAAAGACTAAAAGCAAAATCTCTCCCTCTTGTAGCCAGAGGCATTAAGGGCACCTTGAGAAGACGGCCCAAGAAGCAACTAAGCAGGGATCATGGGGACTCACAGAGACTAAAGTGACAATTATGGAGCCTGCATGGATCTGCACCAGGCTCTTTGCATATATGCTATGGTTGTTAGTTTGGTGTTCTTGTGGGACTCGTAACAGCGTGAGTAGGTCATGTCTCTGGCTCTTTTGCCTGCTCTTGGGACCCTTTTCCTCCTACTGAGTTTAGATATCCAACCTTGATATGAGAGTTTGCCCCTGTCTTATTGTAACTGGTTGTGCTATGTTTGGTTGATATCCCTGGGAGGATTGTTCTTTTTCTGAAGGGAAAGGAGGAGGAGAAGATCTAGGGGTGATGGTGAGTGTGGGGGGTGGAACTGGGAGGAGTGGAGGGAGGGGAAACTGTGGTTGAGATATGATGAGAGAAGAATAAATTAAAATTGTTAAAAAATTCTCCAATTCTACCTCCCAGTGCTCTCAGCTTATGAGGGAGGAAAGCTGTCATGATGGGTGGTGACTGCTCAGGATAGCCTATCCTGTTAGAGATATTTGAGGGCTCTGAAGCAGAAAGGCAGATCTAGTCAGGGAAACCTTTTTAGAGAAGAGCTTTGAGACACCAGCTCTTGTAGGTGACTGCAGTAAAGATGGCTACTGTGATTTCTAGTTCAGAATGTTTTATTTATATCTGAATTAAAATCTCTAATTTCAACCATCTTGATTTTATGTTTCTTACCAATTTAAAATACATTACAACCCATTTCATTAAGTACTTAAAACCTCTGTGTCTTTTCTATCCTTTTTCATGAGTGATTTTTATGTATGTGTGTTCTGTAGGTATGTATGTGCTCATGTGTGTTCATGTGTCTGTTATGCACATCTATGTGTACATGTGTGCACATGTGTGTACGTGTGTGTGTGTGTGTGTGCATTTGTGATAACTCAAAGCTGATGCTAGGTGTCTTACAAGCAATATGTCTTGCTGAATCTGGATCTTACCAATTCTAGGCATTCTTGCTAGCCAGCTTGCCCTGGAGATCCCAGTCTCTGTTTCTAGAGGGCTGGAATTATTGGCAGCCACCTGTGCCTGGCTTTGTATCTGGGTCCTGGCAAGCTGAACATGGATTCTCATGCCTGCAGAGCAAGCCCTTTATTCATTGGCCATATCCACAGCCCTTTTTTAAAATAAATTTTTCTACTGTTTCTACATATTGCTTTTCCCCATGTCAAAATTGTTCAAAGGCATTAGCAAAAATGTTAACTAGGTTCAACTGAAACATTTTTCATGGGAGATTTTCCTCTCTGGTGAAAATAAGACTTTTTTCCTGATGTTGGTCACATTGGTTTATGATTATTATTATGGTTTCTTTTATTTTTGAGATTATAATTACATAATTTCTCCATTCCCCCCTTTTTCTTCCAAAGACCTCTCATGTGTCCTTACTAACTCTCTTTCAAATTTATTGTTTCTTTTTTCATTTTTAAATGTTTACATGCATGTATTTATATGCATGTACATATATTCTTAAATATAATCTGTTCAACCTGTGTAATGTTATTTGCATGTATCTTTTAACAGCTGACCGTTTGGTACTGGATAACCAATTAGTGCATTCTTCCCTGGGGAAGACTACTTTTTCCACTATCAGCATCCTTTTTTACCTGTAATTCTTTGTGTAAGGTTGGAGCCTCATGATTTTCCTTCTGTTCATTTGGGCATACCTATTGTACTTGTTCAGCTCATGTTTAGGCAGTCAGGTTGGTGAAGCTTTATGTTGTAGCTTGTCATTTCTAGTAGACACAATCTCACAGCAAACTTCTGATCCTCTGGCTTTTTCAGTCTTCCTATCCATCTTCTACAATGTTTCTTGAGCCTTATGTATAGGAGTTGTTTTGTACATATATCCATTGGGCAAAATTTTTTTTGAAAATTATTAGAAAGGATATTAGGAGTTACCATGTTCACATTTTATCCAGATATGGTTGATTTATAGCAATGATGTTTTTTTTTCTTATTTGCTTGGTTTTGTTCTTTACAACCTTGGTTCTTCTTAGCTTTTACATATGCATTTGTGTATCATGATATTCCTATATAGATCCTGGTTTAAATTTAAGATTTCTTTTTTAGTCTTTCTAATATCATTGTATGAACTTGGACCATTTTCTATTTTGTTCAGATTGCATCTACTTTTTTCCCTCTATCTTATGTATCATGAGAGTTTTCACTTGCAGCTAAGTCTCTCCTTAGGGAAATGGGGTAATACAAATGAAATTTGATTTGTTTTAATGCCAACATGGTTACTTATGTTTGTATATTGTTTTTCTTGTATTCAGAATATCCTGGCTTTAAATCCTCGAATACAAGCTTATGCAACGCTGCGTTCCACTGTGGCCAAGAAACTAGACAAGAAACATTGGAAAAGAAATTCTGATAAGAACTGCTTTGTGAGTATCACTGACACATGATTTACTGCTGAAAATGATCCTGCACACTGAAGACAATGTCTTTTGTATCCTTAGAAATGTAATTAAGTATGTCCAAAGTACTGCTGTGCTTTTGAAATACTTTAGACATTTTCTATTTGAACATAGTCTCAAACCAATATTTCCTTTTCTAAATTCTTTTAATTCTAGCTTAAAATCATTTTGTGCAATGGTAGCATGGTGAAAGATTTTCTATATCACAAGTTCCAGTGTCATGAAGGAAGGTGGGACACACTGCCACCTACTATCTGGAAGTATGTTCTTGGTGACATCCAACTAGTAGGTGTGCAGTATAAACACTGCCATTCCCAGGTGAGATGCAGAAGCAGAACTGCTTCACTGAGATTTTTTATGGCTGATTTTTAGTTTTT
>CABHPH010160789.1:0-20846 GCA_902168325.1 Peromyscus nudipes | reverse complement strand
GTCAGAAGGAATCCCTGGAACCAATGGTTCTCCTTCAGTTGCTCTGGCTTCTGGCTTCTGGCACTTTATGGAGAAGCTGTGGTCTTGTCCTGGCTCCCTTGACACCAGAGGCCCGGCCCTGAGTGTCCTACAATGCTGCTTTTTGTCTCTAGCAGTTTTAACTGACGTGCCCACTGAGGCTCTCTTTGTATACCTCTAGCTTGGGTTCACTGTCATTCTTGCCTGTGCCTGGACTCTCTACCAGCTCCGGAAACTCTTGGCTTTCTCTCTTCACATCTCTCTTCTGCCAGATATAATCCCAGGAACTCCACAGATCTTTTCATTCTTCCCTTATTATCTGCACTTCAGCTGAAATATTTCTGCCATCTTGTAGTCAGTCCTTCCAAAGTCCCTAGTAAATGTTTAATTTATAACTTAATTTATACACTTGAGTCTTTAGTTAAGTCATGTGTTTGTTTGTTTTTTAAATAGGGATTCCCTAAAACTTAGTCTGTAGACCAGGCTGGCCTCAGACTCAGTGATCTGTCTGCCTCTGCTTCCTGAGTGCTGGTATAAAGGCGTGTGCCACCACACTCAGCCTAAGTCATGTAATTTTTAATGGTTTTTTTTTATAATTGTTGTTTGTGCTGGTATGTATTTTCTTGACTGCATTCATCTCTCCTTTTAAAGTCTGTGTCTAATACCATCAATATATGGACCTTCTATGCCTGCTTCTGTTGTTTATTGTTTGCTGTGAGTTTTATATAGTCTTTCGGTGTCGTTTAGCCTATGTGCCTGGGATTCTATAAACTGACCAGGGGACTCTATATGGAAATGAATAGCTGTGCCAGGTGGTGGGAGCACAGGCCTTTAAACAGCAGCACTGGGGAGGCAGAGGAAAGCACATCTCTGAGTTCAAGGCCAGCCTGGTCTACAAAGCAGTGCTCCAGGATATCCAGGGCTACAAAGAGAAACCTTGTCTCAAAAAACAAAACAAAAAAATAAAAAAGAAAAAAAAAAGAAAAAAAAAGAAAATGAATAGCTGTAAGATAAGATTCCCTTATGAGATTACCTTCCTCAAAAGATTTACTTCTGCTTCCAGGAGGTGGTGAGAGTGGGGGAAGAGCACCCAGACACAAACTCATGTTTCTGTGGGTTTTTTAACTCAACAAATAAGCCAGCATGGTGGTGTACGCTTTTGATCTCAGTACCCAGGAGGCAGAGTGGGCAGATCTCTGTGAATTCAAGGCCAGCCTGGTCTACATAGGAAGCTCTAAGGCCAGCCAGGGCTATATAGTGAGACCTTCCCCCACCCCAAAAAATAAAAGGCTTTATTTAACAAAATAAAAGGCTTCTTTGATACTAAGGAAGAATATTTTAATAAGCTAATAGAAAGATATTTAAATGATATAAAAATCTTAAAGCCATGAAAGAAAACACAGAACAGTATTTTCTTAAGTAAAACATTTCAGGAAAAACAAACAAAACCACCTCTTCAGTAAAAGGAAATTATGATGTTACAAGATAAAACAGTCACTTCTAAAAAAAGTCAGGTGGCTTGCTGTGTGTGTAGGTGTATGCATGAGTATAGGTGCCGTTGAAGGGGCCAGATTCATTAGACTCTTGGAGCCAGAGTTATAGACAGTTGTGAGGCTCCATATGAGTGCTGGAAACTAAACCTGGTTCTTTGTAAGAGTAGTAAGTTCACTTAACCACTGAGCCATCTCCCAGCCCCTAACAGAAGCATTCTGTATAAAAATAAAGGTTAAAGAGAATGCATCAAAGTGTCTCATAAACAGGAAAAAGCTGAAACCACATAGAAAAGTGGTCAGCGCGAATGTAAGTACATATGTGGAATATGTAAAGCAACATTACATAGTCATGTATGAAGAAGTGCACAAGCCACAAAAGTGAAACCAAGCATCATCTCACTTACTAAAATCCTCGATGTGTATGGGATGTCAAAATTCTCGGGAAATAGCACTTTCTGTGTGAACAAAGTGTATGTGGAAGGAACTCATCTATCAAGCGTTTCAATGTGCGAGGACAGAGCCAATCTACTTCCCCGTTTTAGTGGTACTCTTCCCACTTCTAGGGACCGGTTTCTAGAGTTCTAAGGACTAGCTCCCTCATTGCTCACAGTTAGCAGAGACTGGAAAGCTAAAGGGTATGCTTTCTAAACTTCTTAAAGCTTGTTCACCACGTCACTCAGCTTCTGTCAGATAGGCCCACTCTCAAAACTCTGCAAGGTGCCAGGAGGGTGTGGCTGCCTGCTCCTGCTTCTGTGGGCTGTGGATGCATTTGCTTTCCCAATGCAGAGGAGCTCTGGGGTCTGATCCCACAGCTATGGTATTACGAGGCATGTGTTTTGCTGTCCTGGATGCACATGTGGTAGTATATAGTCCTAAAGCTGATCTTAGGTCTTGACAGAGCCCATGGTCTTAAAGAAGTACTTAATGAAGGGTGTTCTGAATCAAGCAAAAACAGAAGCACGTTTAAGGGCCAACTTGAGATGTTAGAAAGCCTTTCCCACGAGCTCACCAAGGCTTTAGTTATCTCTTCTAGTCTTGAAGTACCAAAGTCTCTGAACTAAATTCCTTTCTGCTAACTAGAGCAATTGCTAACATTTTGAAATGAATCCTGATATGCACTCATACAGAAACAGTGCCTCAAGAGGTCAAAAGTTTGCACAAGGGCCTTCACTGTATTGTTTTTGTACTAAGTTAAATCTACAATGACCGAAACAGTCATCAAGTGTGACTAAGTAACTGTGTATGATGTAGATGTGGGCTTTAAAAAAGAATTGGCTACGTCAACGGAGATTAACATCTGAAGTTCCTTTGATATATTCCTTCACGGGATCAACAGAACTTCATTGAGCTCTACTGTGATGTGATGTGATGACTGTCACCCACTGCTCTAGCCAAGAGACCTAGTAGTGAGCAAAATACCAAATATCTCTGTAGTCACAGGTCTTATACTCCAATACTAAAGTGGAATGAGTATTGGAGGGATGTATGTTCCAATCTGTAAGTCCTCTTGCTCCACAGGCACACACTCATAAGTGTTAGGAACACCTGGAAGGTTACAGGAAGAGCTGCTGCATCTGGGTTCTTCTATACCTGCATTGGAGAGACAGCAGCGGCCGGAGCAGTCCTCACTGGGATCCCACTCAGGGGGCTTCTGGGAGTCTTGTGGATGGAAATACTCTGTCCAGCTCCACCTGCCAAGAAGAGATTGGAACATAAATACTTAAATCCAGTTCAAAACTGCAAATAATGTTTTCTGATCTGTTACCCCTTTTTGATGACTTATCTTGTGATGATCTATGTGTGGTGGTGTACACATTAGTCCCAGCACTCAGGACTCGGGACTGGGGAGGGAGGCAGAGGTCAGCCTGGTCCACATAGTGAACTCCAGGACAACCAGGGCTATGTAGAGAGACCTTGTATCAAAGCAAAACAAAACAAAACAAAGCAATAACCCCCCTACTCACAATGTTAGGTATAACATTTACTCTATTATTATCTTTTTCTCCTCTACACTAGAGCTGGATTGGAGAAATAAAAGAGGGAGAGTTAGATGAGCAAGAACTGGTCTCAGATGTTGATATTGGAGGAAGAGGAAAAGGAATATGTGATGAGGTTTCTCTTGGTGGGGAGTAACAGGAACATTAATGCACAAATCATTACTGATGACTCATGCTCTATCTACAGACTGACTCACTGGGTTTTCCTGCCTCCCAATATATTGTCTAATCTTAATCTAAGCAATTGGAAACTATTTTAGCAGAGACAACCAGATCATCTTAGAGTTAGCCCACTGTTCCAGTTTTCCAATACATTTGTGGCAGTCAAAAGAAGCAAGTTATCTCTATTATGAACTGAAGCGCAATGTTTCTTCAACATACTATATTTGTGCATATGCTTAAGGTATGAATGTGTAATTGCCTCCTGTGTGTAAGATGCACAACCAAAGGGAAATTGTGAGTCAGATTACAGCAGGAAGAGCTGGCAACAAACCCAAGATCAGAAGCAACAGACAAATCAGTAGGAAAGCTCACATGTAAGACTAAGTAGAAAGATGTCTAACAGCATATTGCAAGTGAGGATGATTGAGACTCCTAACAACAGGGCCAAATGCACACAAGTGATGCTCACTTCCTGGGCAATAATGCTGCTGACTATCCTTGCCAGTTCTCAGAACACAGGAAGGTGGCCCTGAAAGTGATGACTCTGTGAGATAGGAAAGGCATGAAGAGGTACGACAGGAAGTGGAAGTAGGGATGAGGCTGCCTCAGCATTACCCATGGCCTCACAGCCTCATCCTGGCTCCCTGCAGAGTGGCATTAGCTAGAGTGAGCCCTTGGTTCTATCAGCTTGGGGCCAGTGTGGCAGAAACAGGCTTGCTATGTAGGCGAGGGTTTAATGTATAGTTCTGTAAAATACCTGAGTGTCCTAAGTCAAATGACTTGATCAGTGACTTCACAGTGGTTGCCGAGTCTGAAGGAGCTGGAGGTGTTCTGTTGATGTAGACTCCACGCCACCGGCCAGCAGCATCAACCTCCGAGGGCTCTGTCCCTTCATTCACAGGTCTGTATGGCAAAGAGCACACCAAATTGAAAAGGTGGAGGGTGCCCTCACAGGGGGAAAGACAGATGGAAACAAAACCAATGTGGACAAAATGCATGAAGCTGGAAGGGGAATCCCAATTTTAAAACTAGCTTTCTGAATTTTAAGTTATCTTTTATACTTTCTTAGTTAACAGTCAGAAATAATATATTTATAAATTGAATGATATCTCTAAGTGGAAAATACATGACTATCTCTGCAAATGTGAAGAAACATGTAAGTGTTACTTATCATAAATGTCAGCAGTGTACACAATGGACTGGCCTTTTGGCACGTGCTCCAAACCTCATGTGGCACACTCAGTGGTTGGATAGGTGAATCCCCAAGACTCCTTTTTTGCTAAGGTTTCCTATGACTTAAGACTCCCCATCAGAGACTTGGGCCAGAGCCAGGACATGAGGCATTTACTATGTTGACACAGATTGTAAGAGACAACGTGCTCCTAGGGTTAGGAGCTATAGTCGCAGCTTTCTAAACAGGCAGGCAACCAATGGTTTAGGGTTCCCATCACGGTGAAGGCCACAGGTCTTCTGGTAGCCTGGTTGTGTTGTAACTTCAGACAGCTGTTCCTGGAAGCTCAGTCTACAATCTAGCTGATTCAGTTTTCTCAGGAATTCCGCAAGTTACTTAACACTTTTCTGCCTAAGCCAACTAAAGTGCAATCCATTACACACACCAGAGCCCTTCTTCATATGATACTTGCCCTCTGAGAGTAAGACTGAAAATTCTGTGCGAAGCTTCCACTCTCATGCAAATTTTCTAGTATGTTGAGTGGTTTCTAAACACCAGCAGAGACTCACGGGGTAGACCATTAAAGACAGATCATATGATTCGGCTCTCATGTGTGGCTTTCTTATCTAGAGGATTTTAGGATGTCATTTAATCTCCTTGTGAATGAGCCAAGATGAGAATTCCCAACCTCCCTGTTGCTAAATCACTGCACTTTTTATTATATCATATTGCCACAGCTGTTATGCAAGATGACTAATTCATGAGAAAGGCTTAAACAGAATATTTCTGGAAATATATTTTAATAAGGTCAGTGAAGGTTTAAAATATTTCCCAATTTTTTGAAACTAATCTAGCTATGCATAAGCTCTGACAGTTGAATTTACTTGTCCTTAATTCTCTTAGCTTTCTTCTGCTGCTCTATGATCAACACAAACAAGCTAAATTTAAGTGAGGCACAATTAAAGCACATCAACTACTCTACCCTATACTCTTCACTGCATTGTGATTCTTTTTGAGTGGAAAAAAAAAATCAGTAAACTGAAAACTTCCTTGGGAGAAACTATCAGGCATTTCAGAAATGGTAAGGGACTGATTTTTTTTTTAAGTAATTTCTAGTGATTTGATGCAAAGAGGTGGTTGTTTTGTTTCGCACCTTGTGTTACATGGTATAAAATCAGATGGTGAGCCAGTGTGACCTGTGGCCCCAGATACTTAGGAGGCCAAGGGAAGATCACTTGAGCCCAGGAATTTGAGGCCACACTGGGCAAAATGGGAAGAATCCACCTCAAAAAAGAAAATAAATAAAACAATTAAAGAACAAAGGAAAATCAGCAGGTGGATATGCAGAAAGAAAATGAAACCAGGTTAAGAGATCAGGTCTGGATAGAAAAAAAAAAAAGAAAACAAAATAAAACTTATTCCCACATCAGCGACTCTGAAGTACATCAAACAGTGGGCCACCATCCATGCCATTTACCTGGCTTATTGCCAAGGAGCAACCAAGGCAGGTCATTTAAAAATTTTATTTAAATGTCATTCCTTGTTAATTTAATAGGAATAAAATGGAGGATCCCACACACTGCAAGTTATTCTTTTTAGATGTCTAGGTTTCCCAGTGATTTGAAACATCAAATGGGTAAGTGGAAGGATTCATTTAGGCCTCATAAGGACATAGCAATACAAATTAATGTAAAGGATGCCTGTTTTCACATATCCAAAAATGATACTCACTGACCAATCAACTGTCTTGGCTTTAATAGTAAGAATAAGTCTGAACATCATCTGAAAATTTGAAATTTGAAATGATCAAACATCTGAAATTAGGGACTAGAGAGAGGGCTCAGCTCTGACTGCTCTTTTGGAAGACCCAGGTTTGATTTCCAGCACCCACACAGCAGCTCACAACTGTCTGTAACTCCAGTTCCAGGAGATCAAATGCCCTCTTCTGATTTCCATGGGCACCAGGAAGGCATGTGGTATATACACATACATGTAGAGAAAAATTCATATATATGTATATATAAATATATGTATATATATAGATAGATAGATAAATATTCTTTACAAAAATTCTGTAGTCTTTCAAATGTCAATATGGTGCCACTAGGAAATTCCATACTTAACCCCATATGTCAGATTGTGGGTACATTAAAAGAATAATACAAAGTCACCTTCAGGCTATGTAAAGTGTATATGAAACATCAGTAAATTTGAGGAAAAGGAATGGGTCACAATCCTCCAGATATCCAATTATACATATGTAAATATCTAAAAGAAAAAAAAACTAAGAAAAAAATCCTGTAATGTAAAACACTCAAATAGAGAATACTTGACCCATACTTTAATTGTGAATAAGCCTGAAATTCCTTGTACTAGATTGTCTAAGAGTTGTTATGACCTGAGCAATAAATAAATGATTACATTTATTATGTTCCCAAGAGGAATATGAATTCTGTATCTTATAAATGATATTAAGAAATATTTAATCATAGAGCCAGGAATATCTTAGCAAATTCTGTAGATAAAGGGGAAAGTGCAAGATTATACACTTGGCTAAGCCAACTGTTCAAGGCCAACTCTAGCCTCTAGGTTGTATCACATGTGGAGTCAAATATGCCTTGAAAATCTAAGTCACCCAAAAGCTCAGCTTCTGTTGGTTTCAAAACATGAACACAAACACTTCAGTGTTCAGGAAGTCCAACACATTAGTTTATAGCAGTGTGTAGTTTGCTCTTTTCCTCAGCCATATCCTGCAAGAAATGGCCAGCTTCTGGTTAGGAATCCCATCTAAAACAGAAACAAAACGTGTCTGCTACCACATAGAAAGCTGTAGTAGCAACTTCAGTAAAACAAATGCACGATAGATCTCTACTGCATATGCCAGGAAGTGTAATGTGTCACAAAAACCATTATCTAAATCCCAGCCCTGGGGAGGCTGAGGAAGGAGTATATGAAAGCTTCATTTTCTACAGAAATCCCTTCTATTAATTATTTTTTAGGGAAACCTTGCCAAAAGCTACATGGTACCTAAGTGGTGAATCCGGGGTATCCACTGAGCTTGTGGAGGAGTATGCTTTTGTCAAATTCCCTGTAGTATGTGAATGTTCTGGGAGAGGTACACACATTTTATTTTAAATATACCTAAGAACAAAGGCTACCGACACTCATTACAGTACTCTTTTAGTTCATTACTCTGCATGTAGGAGTTGGCAGCCCATAATCTAAGAACAGAAAACCAGCGGCCAGTTCTCTGGTGCATGAATGCAAAAGGGTTATGTCTTTGTCAAAAGGCAACATTTCCCATCAACCACTGCAGATGCATCAGGTCCACTGGTTGGCTGCAGGTCCACCTTATGTGTCTTATGTCGTAATTTAACATATGTATACATACATCTGTGATGACTTTCCCTTCAAATCTCCCCCTGGCCTCTCTAACCCACTGCTTACCTTGTGTGGCTCTGGTACAGAGCTTTTCAATGGTGCTGATTTTCTGTACCACTTGGTGGCATTGTCTATTTTGGTCCAAGTACAGGTGAGCTCTTGTGGATTATGATTTTTTAAGTATTTAAATGTTAACTCTACTTGGCAACTATCACATCACAAGGCTGATATGCTTTCCCAATTAGCAGACTGTTTGTAAAGAGGAGTGGTCCCGTCAACCACAAGCTTACACTTGCCAAGCTGGAACAATAGAAGAAGGCCTGGCTCCAGGCTTCTCACAGCGCCACTGTGGGCTTCTATTATTCCGCTCTGTCCATCTAAGCTTTCAGGTTTCAGCTCAGCCACTGAAGTTTTGTTCCTTTTTATGTCCTGACTCAGTGCCTTTGGTTATTCTTTGCTCTTATCTGGGATGTCATTTTCTCAAAATTATTGTTTTTTTTTTTTAAACAAATCTAAAAGAAGTTTGTTGCTCTTACTGTAACACAAAAATTATGAAGTATTTGATCTCAGGCATCAAATGGTATCTTCTGAAATTCACTTTCATTTCAGTACTAGCATACAAAACAAGAGAAAAATACCAGGTAAAATAGTAACTTAAACACATCTTACTTTCCAAATCACATCAAGAAGAATCAAAGCAGTTAAGCATCTTCCATCAGTAATGGAAACTAAGGAAGGGTACCATCTCCATGGCTTAAACTTGATTAAAGGTGTTGTGTACACCTTTAATCTCAGCACTCAGGAGTCAGAGTCAGAGACAGGCAGATCTCTGAGTTTGAGGCCAGCCTGGTCTACATAGTGAGTTCTAGGTCCGAGAGGGCTATATAGCGAGATCCTGTGTCAACAAACAAACTTTTAAGACTCTCTGCTACATAGAGAGTAAGTGTGTATATGTGTATGGGGGGGGATGCATGCACCAAGGGCTTTACCCCAATTCCCTTACAAAGAGAAAAAAGACAGGGGTCTACCTTGCTAGTATCCTCTACCTACAAGGCCAGGGCTGCATAGGAGGATGAAGTGAAGAACATAAAGCACTTCCTTACAGAGCATCAGGGATATGAGCACTATCTGTGGAGTCCATGGAAGGATGATCCTGGGCACAGGTCAGGAAAAGCCATGCACTATATCTCACATAGACAATGACTATGCAAAAGCAGACCAGAAATATGGCTTCCGCATCCAGGTTTCTCCAGACAGGAAACTACTCACCAAGAAAATTATTATTTATTTTTTCTACTCACTATGTAGACCAGGCTGGCCTCAAAATCATAGAGATCCACCTGCCTCTGCCTCCTGAGTGCTAGGATTGAAGGTGTGTACCACCACACTCTTATTGGGCACCTTCTCCCATTGCACACTATCTGAACCTCAGTTTACTTGGAGAGCTTTCCCTCTAGTTTATGAGAGGTGATGATCTGCAGCATCAATAGGCAGAGTGGTGTCAGGCATAACCTACAAATACTCAGGGAAAGGTCAGGCCCTGATTTATTTGTAGCTATTTAATCAAGAGTCTATGATGAACAGAAACATCCCTTCACATAAAAACATTAAAAAATGAAAAAACTTTAAAGTCCTAATCTAGGAAAATATTTCATAAAATAATAATCACATCGAGGCGAGAACAGACCTTCAAAAGTTTATGAAGCGAAAGAGGCACTTGATAATATCCACTTTAAAATTTCATAAAATAGGGGTTGGGGATTTAGCTCAGTGGCAGAGCGCTTGCCTAGCAAGTGCAAGGCCCTGGGTTCGGTCCCCAGCTCCGGGGGAAAAAAAATTCATAAAATAGAATAAAAGATGAAATAAGACAATTTTACTTATTGATGTTTTGTTCTTTTATTTCTTCCTTCCTTACTGTTTTTTTGAGATAGTAGTCCCAGCTGGCCTCAAACTCATTGGGTAACCAAGGATAACCTTGAATTCTTGATCCTCCCAAATGCAGAATTTACAGACATGTAGCACCATGGTTAGCAAGCTGATAATTTTAAATGAAAGGCTGAGCTTAAGTATACGCATGCACACACACACACACACACACACACACACACACACACACACACACACGGTATAATAATCCCATTAAAATATTCTGAAGCAGAACTAACTCAAAAGAAAACCAAAGAAGGGCATATTTGGAAAGGCCTCCCTGAGCACAGGAGGCACAGATGAAATCAACAATGAAAAATGACATTTCCATTCAGTAGGAAAGAATTATTGTGGTAATAAACTGTGCTGGTTGGACTGGCCATGCATATGGAAGAAAAAGGATTGCATGTTACAACAGGTTCAGTAAACACAGGTGGATCAAATGTCTGGGTATAAACATTCACATGTGTGTGAAATAAAGAAAACTCAATAAACTATTTACAAATACTGGAGTAGAAAAAGATCTTACACACACACACACACACACACACACACACACACACACACACACAACCCCACCCAAGAAACAAAGGAAAACACAAACAGACTCTATTCTATTCTATGAAAGTATTAAGGGCTTGAAGTGGTGAAGTGCTTGCTATACACGTCAGTCTCTAGATTTATTCCCAGAATCATAAAACAAGAAAGGTTCTGAAATTATATTCAGGGAAATTTTTCAACAAAACTTATCACAAGAGCCCTGCAGAAATGCAACCAGTGATTAAAATTCAAACCACAGACTCCTCTAAATAATGTTTATTTAGCACATCATAAACACTTACATATAAAAACATTCAATAGTATCCAGAGTAAAGACAGATCAATACACAACTGCAAATATAGTTGCGCACTTGAAATTGAGGCTGCATTTTTCTCACTGTTTAGATATGAAAACATTCGGCACATAAATTTTAAGTCATTTTAGAATTTTCAATCTGAGGAAAAGATCTTTCAGAACAAATTCCAGTCCTACTTGGACAAGCCCAGCTAGTGTCTATATTATTTTTTTACAGAAGATATCAATGTCTTTTCTTTCTCACACCAAGCTAAATTTTTCTAGTGAAATCTGTGCTCTTGAAGTTAATAACCTCAAAATGTCTTCCTGAGTTTAAGAATAATTTTACATCTTAATTTTCATTTTATTAGAGATTAACTCATGTCTTCTAGCAACATGTAGCTAGAAACCCTACAAGGATACACTGGAGCTACCCCTCACTTGAAAAGTACAGCAGGTAGATTTCCACTTCTGTTGCCCTTCACGTAAGTACAATGGTAGATTTTCACTGGAGCTGCCCTTCAGAAAAGAAGCATGGTAGATTTCCACTTGGGCTGTCTCTCACACAAGATGTGCAGTAGGTTTTTGCCTGATAGATTTGCTGAATCAGATACAGGTTTTGACACATACATACATTTCCAAAAGTCAAATCATATGCTGCATTCCAGACCACTCTGAGCTGTGTGCTTCTGTGCTGAAAGTCTTTAAGTTTCCAGCGTAAGTTCCATTTATGAGGCTTTTGTTGTAAATTGTCCCTCATTAGTTTGTTATGTTTCTACTGGCATTGTCACCTAACTACATCTTTATCATCAACCAAACGTGTTTATGGTTAGCCCATCAAAGACTCTAGAAACCAACCAAAGCTTAGGGGCAGCTTCCTTCAGATGAGGTAATGAAATGAGACCATGGCTTGAAAAAGGCCCAAGGAAGCCTCAATGTTAGGAGCAGAACTTTAACTTCTCTGGTCTAAGGCATCATGCAGATGGCTTTTATTTTGCTATAATTAGCGTGAATTCCAAGACTACTGGATCAAGTAGGCAGCATAAAAGTAAACACCAGAAAGCAGAGTCCACATGGGCTGCATTCACCAATACCTGGGGCTTGCTATGCCACTATTCTCTTTATGTATTCTAGTTACATATAAAATACTTTTTTCACAAGACTTGTATTCTGTTTTTTAGAACTTCATTTTATTCTCCAGAGAGAAAGATGGAAGAAGAAAGAAAGGGAGGGAGAGGAGGGAGGGAGGAGAAGGGAAGAGGAGGGAGGGAGGGAAAGAGGAAGGAAAGAGAGGAGGGAGGGAGGGAGAGAGGAGAGGGAGAGGGGGAGGGGGGAGAGGGAGAAAGGAGAGGGGGAGAGAGAGAGAGAGAGAGAGAGAGAGAGAGAGAGAGAGAGAATGAATACTGAATTTTCTGAGGGAAACAAAAAAGGTAAACATTTCTGAACATGTGATCATGCAGTGAGTTGATTCCAACATGAAGGGGGAAGCTAAAGAAACTGGCTGTAATGACTTTGTGTGGAATAGTGAATGGCATAGGACACAAGTGAGCTCTTTACACAGTGGCAATCTCCTCTACAGATTCCCCCTTTCATATAGAAATGGCAGTAGTTTCCAATCATGGCAAGGGCTGGGCTGTCTTTCTTCCACCAAATGCTCTGCTAGCTGACAGAGACCATGGAGCTGTGAAGATAGAAATGGGAGGGAAGGCTGGTAAAGGAGTTATATAAGCCAATGGGATCTTTGCTTACAAACGCAAGAGCTACCAGCTTATCTGTCTCACAGGGAGGGGCTGATACCCAGAATATGGCCACCATATTTTCACGTCTATTGCTGCAATTTTTATTTTTTTGAAGCCAACGCTTTTTGGACAGAGAAAATAGCAAAGACTTCAAAATCCTATTACTCGGCTCCTTCCACCAGACCTTCTCCAAGAACTGTCCTGATGAAGTAGAGGCATCAGAATGCACACCAGCCCCTGACATTTGTAGAGTTTCATGTGTCCATCATCAATGAAAAAAAAAAAACTCATTTTTTTTTCTTTTTACTATTCCAGTCTAAAAATTCTAAAGACTCAGGGAAGAACACTTCTATTTTTCCAAAACAAATCTGTAAAGATAGGGGCCAGGAAGCAAAGAGACATACGTAGCCCTTTATATTACAGTCTAGGTTAGGCTGTTAGCTCAGTGATAGAGCACCTGCGTAGCATGTGCAAGGTTAGGCTTGATCCTCAGCATCTCACACACACACACACACACACACACACACACACACACACACAGACTGAAACATCACTGACTATGTATCAAAAGTCACAACTGTGTATATTAACTATGAAAACATATGCAAGTGACTGTATTATGCTTGCTGAGAAGACCAAAGGAGATGATCAATTTCTACTTTAAGGGCCAAATGAAATGCCCGTAGCCCCAGGAATGCTAAAGTAAATAAGAAACTGCTTAGGAATTTCCATGGGAACTGGTCTGTCCACCAAGGCCAGAGATTCAGTATCACAGAGAGTTCCAAGAGACATCTTTGTCACCCAAGAACATTATACCTCCATCATATGCATTTCTCTTCCAAGAGCAGCAACAGAAAGAACACATGCTGTGTGGCTGTGAAATGTTAAGAGCTTTAAGGACGACACAGGGCGGCACAGGTACACACAATGGACGTTAGCACACAATGCAGATGTGCACATTGAGTTAAAAGCCAGCTCCAGCAGAGTCTGTATGGGACAAGCTACAATGCTGCTCACTCAATGACAACAGCACGTGCACTGAGGACAATGTGTGATCCAGGGGAGATTCAAGGATCAACACATGTGAATCTGAAACATTTTATTTTGGAAGTTAATGCTATAAATTACGAGCAAGCTATTTAGTATTTTTAATAGGTTCTTTCTTTTGAAGATGTCTTCCATGGGTGCCTATTGGTACTATTATGATAAACTTTATAAGAATGGGGCAAGTCATCCTAGAAATAATTCCTGCCATTATTCATGACACCTGTACATGTCCTGTTCATCATCAACACCTTTTGTTAGAAGGGTTGTATTTGGCTCCATGGAATCCAGACACTGAGATGCCTATGTGTTTCCCTGTATCTGCTGAACTCCAACACTCAACTTCTTAGGAAACAGATATGATGGCTTGCTTCATTCATTCATTCATTCATTCATTCATTTATTTATTTATGCTGGAGATTAAACCCAGAGCCTGGTACATGCTAAACAAACAGTATACCAACAAGGTACATTCTATCCCAGACATGATGTTTAAATTTCAATGAGTTTTCATTTCAATGCCTATCTCCTAATTGTCCAAACATAGAAGAAGCCATGACTGAGAAAATTAAGTCTTACACTTTTATTCATTAATTTATATGTCCAGTAAAACAGAACATTTTCATGTCCATTAATAAAAACACATAAGCTTATTCAAATTCTGGAAGAAAAACATCAGGCCTGAAAGTCACAGCTAACACTTGGAGATGGCCAGCCTTGAAGTTCCAAGGACTGCACAGGAGAGATGGCAGGGCTGGTCCTTGGGTTTCTGACTCCACAGAGAAAGGCCAGCTGACCAACCAGCCTCAGAATGGGAAAGCTTGAAAAGTACCTCGAAACACTGCCTACTCATAGTTTCTAATCTAAACAGAGGGTAGAGCCACACAGGAAAGGGGACAGTGCCAGCTGGTTGCAAGAATGAGTTTACAGAGTGTGATTACTCTCCGTGACTTTTGCATTATTTCTCTTTATAGCTCATGCAATTTTTGTCTTATGATTGACTATTGCTGTTAGAACAATTCATGCATGAATAGTCACAATTGCTTTATCGCATGAATTAAACCCTTTGGCATCATAAAGAAAAAGGAATGAATTAACAACATCAATATATTAGTATTAAGATATTGAGATATATGGGGACATCTATGCATATATGTATGTATGTATATGTGTGTGTATGTATATGTATACACACATTTGAGGGGTAGCTGTATGTGATGTGCATATATATATATGTGTGTATATATGCTCATTTGTGCTTATATGTACAGAGGCTAGCAGAGATGTCAAGTGTTTTTCTTTATTGCTCTTTGCCTTACTCTTGTGAGACAGGATCTCTCAATGAACCCGAAGCTTGCTGTTTCAGCTAGGCTGGCTAGCCACTGAAGTCCTGGGATCTACCTGACTGCAATCCCCCACTTTTGTCCAAGACCAGCCTTTTTACATGGTTACTGGGACTTTGAATTCGGGTCCTCACGCTTACAAAGCAAGCATACTTAGATACTAAGCCATTTTTCTAGGCCTTCCTTTTTATGCTTTTTTTTTTTTTTTTTTTTTTTAAGATAGGGTCTCATGTAGTTCATGCTGGCCTCAAACTCACTATGAAGCCAAGGATAATCTTGAACTACTTATCCTTTTGTTTCTACCACGAAATATGGGATATAGATGTCACTAGCATATCTGGCAATTCCCTGAATAAGATAAATTATTCTGACTCTAAAGAAGTGATGGCATGTGCCTATAGTTCTAAATACTAGGGAAGATGAGGCGGGAGAATTACTTGAGTTCAAAACAAAACACTCTCAAACCATTCAAAGCACTGGAAAAAAAAACACATTTGAAAATGTAATAGGACTAATGAGTTAAATAATATCCCACTTTGTTGGGATATTACTTAGTTGTTGACAACATGCTGCTCTGTACTCTTACACGGGCTTTTCATCTGCTCACCCATCAGCCTCATTCTATAGTGATTCCTTTGAATGCCCACTTACACAGAACAAGAGTATGGATTGCTAGCTCCATGTTACAGTTGCGCTGCATTTTGGATGCTCTCTTCCTCTCTCGGCTGTGCTTGGAGGACCTCATCAGAGAATCTTCTGCCAGTTCTCTGGCTGTATCTCATTCATGACTGAGCCTTAGGTTCTTATGAGATGACTGTCAAAGTCAAACTGAATGCCAGGCAAGAACTGGTTCCACCGAGATGGAAACATTAAGTTGCTGCAGGAGCTTTGAGGGTGGGTTGGCTTCCACTTTTGCTCGTATGGTACGTTCAGGAGGGAGATAAGTTACCAGCAAGTTTATTTTCAAAAAGTCAGCTCTTCAAGGAGGCAGCTTGTGAGAAGTACAAAATCAGATAAGAACCTATCATCAGAGTTGTCCTATGTCTTGTGAAATGCAAACCCACTCTGAAACCTAATGGTTTTCGGTAACATGTCCTCTCTGCTGTCAGCACTAACTTTTTAAAGGTTTTGTGATAAGTTGCTAGATTTGGGTGGTTGGTTTAAAATATTCAGGAAAATAAAACACAATTTGTATTTTTAAGGGGACAGAATGTAGCATACGGAGCCCTACACTGTCAGGACACAGGCAGAGGTTTCCTATGACATCAGAGAACCTACACAAGAAATGCCACATCTCGTACAATAATCCATGCATAGCCACCATAGAAATGTAGAGCCTGTCTTTTATAAAACGTTCATCTTTAAAATAACGCAAATGGTAAGCAATGCAAGTTATGACATGGTTCCTCTTCCAAAGACACACAGTGTGGAAGCAAAACAGGTAACAAAAGCAGGCACAAAGGCAAACAGAAGGATCATGTGATCATCTCTGTAGGGGACATCAGGAAACCTCCATTTCCTATTCTCCTTCTGACCTAAATTAAACAAAACAAAACAAAACCTCACATTCTTTGGTGGCCAGAAAGTAAAATTGCTACTATGAAATAATGGTCTCGACTTTTCAAGAGAACTGTAGATCTTACTACAAATCCTTCTGTAGCCAAAGGAACAAGGCATAACTGGAACAGATTTGATAGGCAATCCAATAGAATTCTAAGGAGAAGAATCTAACTTGCCCAGTGTTGTCAAACGCATGATCATTGATCAGACCCCAAGGCTCAGAAGCAAATCAACAAGTAGCCCTTCTAATCCAGGGCAGCACGAAGATTAAGGCAACCTCCATAGACTAATATTTAGAACCCACTAAATTTTATTTTAAAAGACAGTATTTTATATTTGAAAGACATTTGTAAATTCAACATTAATTTCTGAACACTCAAAATTCTCTAAGTTAAGGATACTGACTCCCAATTAGGGAAAGATACCATACTACTGAATGTTAAAAATGCTGTTTATAATTAATTTTGTCTGTAAATTCCATGTAAACTTTAAATTTTATTTTATGAGTATGAGTATTTTATCTGCATGCATGCTGGTATATGTGCATGCCTGATACCCTCTGAGGCCAGAAGAGGGCATCAGATCTCCCTTGGGGCTGGAGTTACAGATGGTTGTGAGCCACTGTTTGGTTGTTGGAAATCCAACCAGGGTCCTCTGAAGAGCAGACAATGCTTGTAACCACTGAGCCATCTCTCCAGCTCCCCACTTGAGTTTTATATAATAATCAACTTCAAGTTTGCTTTAGGGACACGTTCCTCTTAAACATGACTGGGCTAAGGCATCATGAGTCACCTGATACGGGTGCTGGGAACCACAAGCTCAGTGAACTCACTATGTAGCTGAGGATGACTCTGACTCCTAATTTTCCTGCCTCTGTCTTTTTGGAATTCCAAGAGCTGGGATTACAGGTGTCAGCCACCACTGGCCCCAGCAGAAACATGACTTTTGTTGCTTCTTTGTTTTTGTTTGAGGCAGGGTCTCACCATGTAAGGTAGCCTTGGATGGCTTAGACTCACTGTTTAGACCATGCTAGTCTCACACCTGCTTCTCTCCTGGTGCCTTCACCTCTGGAGTCAAGGCCTTTTTGAAATAACCCATGACCACCCACCAGGAGGCACAGCCCTGGCTGGTAGGAATGGCTCCTTTATCTGGTGGCATTTCTCCTTCAAAGTCATTTTAGCTTTTCCTGATGTATGAGACCTAGGCAAATTAGTATTCATGAGTGTGTTCTCACATATAAGTGAAGCATTTTTTTTTTCTAAAATCCTATGCAGAACTTTGACAGAATGTCTTTAGCTGTATAGTGCTGACGGTAGTGGTATAGTGATCAGTGATCCTAGAAAAGACATAACAAAACCTGGCACAGAGAGACACAAAAGCATCCCCTCCCTCCATGACTCAGCAGCGCGCGCACACACACACACACACACACACACAGATCGAAAGAGAAGCAAAGCGCTGGCTGTGTGCCTGTTAGACTCACAGAAGTGTGGCTCTTCCTGTGACCCACCTGCTGTGTCCCTGTATGTCCCCCAGCTCCTTCTGCAGCCTGGCATTTTTTTCTTCCTCCTCCAACAACCTCCTCTTCACAGTGCGCAGTTCCTGTTGAGCCTCACACTTGATGTCATTGGCCACCACCACTGCAGTCTGCAGGTCTGCCTGGAACCGCCTCCATTCCTCAGTTTCCTCCTAAAAATGACAGAATCCACATGTCCCTCAGACACTGGCTGGGTGCTGGGGTCTCTCTGTAGGGCTCCTGAATCCTAGTATCAGTCACTAAGGAAGAATATTAAGCAGGAAGACTTGGCTTTAATAGTGTCTCACTACTTGGAAGAGACACAAGAAATAACTCCTTAGAGTCCTAGAGTTCTTGAACTAAAAACTGAATGATTGCTTTAGTTTCATTTCCTGCCAGAAAGAATGTACGACTCAGGTTTATGGCCTGGAGATGTTCTAGGATAGTGGTTCTCACCCTGTGGAGTATGACCCTTTTGGGGGCTGCATATCAGATATTTACATTACGATTCATAACAGTGGCAAAATTACAGTTATGAAGTAGCAATGAAATAAGTTTATGGTTGAGGGTCCCCACAACACGAGGAACTGTATTAAGGGGTTGCAGCACTAGGAAGGTTGAGAACCACTGTTCTAGGAGAAGCTGGCTGGAGTGAAATAGAGGGTACTTTCCCAATGTTTCTGACTCAAACAGGAATAATGTCCAATAAGAGACAGAGGAGGCTTCTTGTCATGGTTTACCTTTATCTGTTTTGTCAGGGTCTTCAATTGCCGTTCTAGGTCTGACTTCTGCTCCTCCAGCTTGATCACACTGCCTAGAAGTAAATGAGTTAGACAGGAGTTAGAAAGTTGCAAGGCTCCTGGACAAGTGAAGCTGCAAAGCAAGAGGACAGCTCCAGAGACAACAGGCTTAAAGCCCATCCCTCTATGGTATGTTATGTTGTAAGGACTCTGAAAACAGAGCTAGAAGCAGAGGCCTCCAAGACAGGGAATCAGATGACATGTCAGTGGTGCTCACTTAGGTTATAACCTCAGAAGGTAAGTTGTACATACTGTCATGTAGCACTATGGGAGGAGGTTTCAACAGTCATACAACTGACACTCTTGCCTCAGGCTTCCCTGACAGCCTTTATTACTGAGATTTGGAGGGCTTTGGTGTAAGAGAGGAGTCTACTGGTTATTATTCCTGTGACTTTGAAACTCGCTTCTAGAGTCACCATTCTTAACCGCAGTTACCCCTGAGAATCATGAGGCACTGGTGTGCAAACATAAGCTCTGGATGGGTTCAGAATCTCTGAAGACAGTCAGGATCTGGGCCCACAACCACCTCTCACTAATGAAGAACAAATTCTGACCTCTGTTCTCCCTGCCTCTAGCTCTCTCCACACTGCTATCAAAGCCATTTAAATGTAAGCATCAATGTATCAATCACCAAGCAAAAATTCCGAGTATTTGTCTATTAAGGATATGAATTAAGCCAGGCATAGTGGTACATACTTGTAATCCTAGTACCTGAATCACAAAGTGACTCTGTCTGAAAAAAGAAAGGAAGGAAGGAAGGGAGGGAGGGAAAGAAAGAGAGAGAGAGAGAGAGAGAGAGAGAGAAAGAGAGAAAGAGAGAAAGAGAGAAAGAGAGAAAGAGAGAAAGGAAAAGACAGACAGGAAAAAAGAAAATTTTAAAAAGAGGGAGTTGAGGAGAAGGCCATGAATCATTATCTCCAGAGGTTGGAATCCACACAGTAACATCCTGCCCCAGAAGCTCTGAACCAGCTTTTGGGGCCCGGGGGTTTGTTTAGGGTCAAAGCCACAGAGTAAGAACCCACTCCTCTGTTTCTGGTTGTTTTGTCTGTCTCTTTCAAGGATTCCACGGCAGGCAGGAAAGGATTAATCTCAGGCTGGATTTCAGTGTCCCTGTCTTCCTGACATAAATATACTTTAATAATACCTTGATATCCCTAGCAGGAGTTTAAAAGCTTCTCAGAAGACGGTCCGTGTTATTTTCAGTCTCAGATATATTATGATATAATCACTAGATGTGGGCCTGAAATTTGCTATGGACATTAATTATACACTGGTTTTCTTAATGTGTCTGGGCTGACTTTGAAGGATTTAGGGACAATACAACCACATTCTCCCCAGTGCTAAATCACAAAGCAAAACAAAACAGGACTTGTCTCCTTTGACCTTATTCTTTATAGAGAGGGTGCTATGTTTGGAAACAGACAGTGGCCAGATATTTAATTGCGTTCTCAAGAATGACTATTGAGCCTGGGTGACACTGAATGTCAATGTTCTACAGTCCATAACAAAGGCCACGGGCACTGTCACTCTGACACTAGCCAGCTAATCCAGGCACAGAGCACACAACAGCTCCCCTCATAGAAACCACCACGCTCATTCAACTAGAGAGCCCTGAGCTGCTGCCTTCCAAGGAAATACAATATTGGACTCCTGTAAGCCTCCAGTCACATTCTTCATCACCTGAAATGCTATTTACATGCTATAGTTCTGAGTACCAGAGTCCTTGTAAAACAAGCCAGTCCCATAAGCATCAGGAACCTCATCTGCCATTGTTTTTTTTTCCCAATACCAAACAGGTACTTTTTTTTTTATTTTTTTTAAAAATTTATCATTAATTTTATATATCAGCCACGGATTCCCT
>CABHPH010160788.1:21862-37574 GCA_902168325.1 Peromyscus nudipes | reverse complement strand
GTCTGAGCGGCTGTGGGATTGGCGGGTGACAGAGATTTGTCCTGACTATGGGCCAGGCAGGAAAACTCTAGCTACAAGCAAGTGAAAGAAGGAAGATTCTGGGAAAAAATGGTAATTTCCTATTAATTTCTCTATAATATTACTGAAAGCTGAGTATGAACCTAGCATTCTTCAGAAGCAAAGACGCATGTGTGTGCAATGAGGTGCATGTATTCGTATCAGTCATTCTTTGAACTTGTCATGGAATGGCAAGTCATACACTGTATTGACTAACAGCCTTAACTTAGAAGGAAGCAACTTAGGTGCAAGCTCCATCCTGCTTCTCAGTCTCTATATGGTCACTAATATCCAGTGCCACCAATATGACCTTCAATTTTATTGTTTGTGAAATAAGGGCAGGTATTTCTTCCTACCTGGTGTGTACTGATAAGTTATACATGCAAATGATTTAGCTCAGTCATGGGATTATAGTGAACATAAAAGAAAAAATTTAATTCTATTGCTTATAGATTAGCCTCAGGAGTTTTTCTTTTGTCAAAAAAAAAGTGCCATCCATTTTAATATCATGATTAAGTAAGGCATTTCCTTCTTTGGACCTTTTTATTTTTAATACATAGTTTAACATGATTATAGGGCCAACAAAATGCCTCAGCCTAAAGACACTTGCTGACAAGCCTAGTGATCAGAGCTCTATTTCCTGAACCCACATAAAGGTAGATGGAGAATACTGACTTTACAAAGTTGTTTTTTGGATGCCACATGCACGTCATGGCATGCATGCTTGCACATACATATTATTCACATATACATGTGCACACTCAATAATAAACATTTTAGAAATATAATTATCAGTATAATAAATTGATACTGATAATATCAATGTCTTGTATGTACACATTTAATATCAACATGCCAGTTTCTAGCCATAGTGAATGTTAACATCACCCTCTCTTGTCCTGATCACAAAGTCTTTCATGAGTAATCCTGGAAAGAATTGTTGACAGAAAATATTCTATCTAAATGAGTAATTGGGGATCTGTCAAAAGCTGAAACTTCAGTATCTTCCTAAGGGGAAGCAATTCAGTCCACACCCTGAGAAAAGGAGAACTATTACTAATCTGGGAAGGCAATTAAACTTAGCTCTGATTTCCTCCACCAAGACACTACTAGAGAGCTGGTAGAGCAATCAGGTAAAGTCTGCTCTGGGGATAAAGATGCATACTAATTATCCAAGAGTTGCTCCAGATAATGTAACACAGTCCCAAAATAAATATTGCCACTGAGCTGACCACAATATTTGACAATATAAAGCATATGCCTGCACATTTTTTCCATTTCTCATAGAAGAAAAGCATCGTGCATAAGTGATTCACAGGGTCATTAGTTTATCTGTGAAGCAAACTCCTGCAATGAGTAATACCAACAAGTTAAATGAAAATATATACCAGAAACCAAGCTATGATTTCTGTTCCATGTCTGATAGGCAACACAATGCTGATTCCAGTTTTGATCAAGCAATATTGCAACCAAACATGGTTGAGGTTCTTGGATGAGAAGTGTGTAAAACGACTGACAGAAGTGTGGGATTTACTCTGATTATGAGCATTTGCAGATTTCTGTGGTCTGAAATCTTCTACCAAGACTGACATTAATCTATAAACAAGATTTCCTTTAATGTGAACTTAGGTAGATGAGTGTGTAATTAGCTACTGTAAGACAGTACTCAATGGATATCTTTTCAGAAGTATTGACAAAGGGTTTCATGTGTTCTCTACCTCCAACTACAAGTGTTCTAAATAGAAAGATTCTCCCCTAAATCCAAAGCCAGCAGAATGTTTTAAATTTCAGATTAGGTGTTCTCCCTTGTCAATGAGATCCAATACACCTCACCATGGCATCCCACCTACATTTATCTGTGTCTCTGAAGAGCATGCTGCATTAGGAACTAGACTCTCCATTTAGATCTTCACCCACACACCTTCTGAATAAAGTCTCACTGGTCTGCTGTCAGAAGTGTTTCCCCTGCAGTCACAAAATAAAATCAACCTCTTTGGTGGATCACAGTTAAACCAATAAATAGTAGAGCTTTAAGATGTCTCAGAAGCTGTAGAAAAATGACCTCAGTTTAAGAAGAATGCAACAGCCAAACTCATCCTTTTACATGATTATTCAAGGATGTTAATGAAGGAAATTTAGCTCATTTCTGTGCAGTTTAGTTCCTAATCTTCTAAACTGAGACCTTTTGTTGAGCAGTACATTTTCATTAAATGTATGTCTTTCAGAGCAATGCATATATAGGATCATGATTGAATATTACAAAATAAAATAAAAACAAACTTACTCTGCATAGTCAAAGAACTTGAGAAACACTAGTGTTAGATGGGTTTCTTCATGAAGGACTTCTCAGAGACTTTATTCTGGAAGCTTTATGCTGAATTGCTTAATTTTCTGTTGTGATAAAATACCCTGACTAAAAGCAAGATAGGAAAGAAAGGGTTTGTTGGAGCTTACAGTTCCAGAGGGGATATTGTCCATCGTGACTGTGAAGGTATGAACACTAGAGCAGAGGTTGGCACTCCAGTCAGACAACATCTCTTCTGTACTCAGGAAGTGAACAGAGAGGATAAGCAGTGGGGTCAGGCTATAAAACTTCTAAGATGCCTCCATCCCTGCCAACAAATTTCTTCAATCAGTGCTCTACCTCTTGAAGATTCAAAACCTTCTTAAACAGCACCTACCACTGGGGCGCAGGAGCTTAAATACATGAGCCTGAAGGGTTACCTCTTCTTCAAACCACAACACGTGTCAATGTGCAAAGTACTTCAGGTATGTTCACTCATTTTTCATCTAATTTGTGTGATAGATATGATAACCAGTGAAATTTTTCTAAAGATGAAGCACAGAAGTTTGTTTTAATTTTAAGGCTCACAGAATTTAGATAACATAGCTGGAATCATGAGTCCAATGAACAATGAGCTCAAACTTCCTTAAATCCAGAGCCTGTGTTCTTACATGCTGTCTTGTCCTCTCCAAACATGGTGACACCCTGGCAATGGGACAGAGTAGTCACTAGTTCCTGGATATGCTTGAGGATTAGCATTCTTTTGTAGAACCTTTTTGCTGTGCCAGTATTCAACAAATGTCTTACATCTCACACCATGGCATCCTGACACTGCTTTTTTGTTTTGTGGATACAGAAGGAAAACAATCAAAGGAAATACTATTCGGTGGTTTCTATTGTGGTGCTGTTATATGAAAATGAGTGACAGCAGAAGAGAAAGGAAGAATAAACAGGGTTACTTATAGTCTGGAAAAATTCATTTCTGTCCCAGGAGCATCGCAAACCATAAGTATAAGCTTGTATATGTCATTTCATTTTACTTCTCAGGACTTCAGCCTTATCTGCAAAGTAGCTATGGCACATGAAAGCATCTTTTAGCTCCTTAGTGATAGAGTCAATCTGCTGTGGACATCTTGTACTCCTTACGTATCTTGTTGTATAGGTAAAATTACAAGGTGTCAGCCATTTTCTTCTATGAAAGGACCATTGAACCACATCTCAGGTTTATGAGGAATTGGAAGTACTGAGAAATAATAAATGAACTTAATGCACCTGTATTGTGATATGATTTCTTTTTGACTCAAACCAAAATGCTTGATACTTGCTAGAAAGGCAATATACAAGTCAGTATAATGTGAGCTATTGTCTTATCATAGGGAGGCTTTATTACATACACATATGTTCCTTTTGTATCTAGTTAAGTTTATTGCTTTTATTATGAGGAACTTTGAATTTCTTAAATGCTCTTTTTGCTTCTATTGTGATATTAAATGGTTTTGTTGGTTTTTTTCCCTGTTGATGTGGTGTGCAGTTATTGACTGACATATATTGAATCATCCTTGCATGCCAGGATGAACTCCATTTAATAAAACTACAACATGTCATTTGTGTGCTTTTAGATTTGGTAATCTAATACTGTGTAGGGGATGTTTAGTTAGGTTCATCAAAGATATTAGCATATAGTTTATGTTGATGATTCCTTGTTTGCTTTGATATTGGAGTAATGCTGGTCTCATGGAATGTATTTCGAAGAATTTATTCCACTTTAATTTTTGGACTAATACAAAGAGAATGTATACCAGTTATTGAATTCATTTTCAAATTGTGATGTAATACTATCAGTAATTTCTGATTCTGCCTTCCTGGAATATTCATTAACACATAACATTCTAATTCAAATCACCTGTGTGTTACTAAAGTGAAAATCTGGTCAACTCTTACAAAAACTAGGAAATTTATTTCATCTCTCTCTCTCTCTCTCTCTCTCTCTTTTTTTCTCTTATTCTTCTCTCATACATTACATCCTGACTGCAGTTTCCCCTCCCTCCACTCCGCCAAGTCCCTCACCTCACCTCCCACTTCCTTCAAATCCACTCTTCCTCTGTTTCTCTTAAAAGAAAAAAAAAAGCAGGCCTCCCAGGGATATCCATGCACCAAACATGGCCTACCAAGTTACAATAAGACTAGGCACAACCCTTCATATCAAGGCTGGATTAGTCAACCCAGTAGGAGGAAAAGGGTCCCAGACAGGCAGAAGAATCAGAGACACCTCCCACTCCCATTGTTGGGAGTCCCACAAGAACATCAAGCTATACAACTATAAGGTATATTCAGAGGACCTAAGTCAGACCCATACAGGGTCCATGGTTGTCTCTGTGAGGCCCTGCGAGCCCTCCTTAGTTGATTCTGTGGACTGTGTTCTCACTGTGTCCTCAACCCCTCTGGTTCCTACAGTCCTTCCTCCTACCAATCCACCTGAAAAATCTATTATAGTTCCCCTTCCCAGGGAGATCCATGCACCCCCACCTCTTGAGCCCTCCTTGAAATTTAGCCTCTCTGGATCTATGGATCATAGCATGATTTTCCTTTGCTTAACAGCTAATGTCCACTCATAAATAAGTACATACTACTTTTGTCTTTCTGGGTCTTGGTTACCTCACTGAAGATGATCTTTTCTAGTTCCATCCATTTACCTGCAAATTTCATGATGTGATTGTTTTTAACAGCTGATTAATATTCTATTATGCAAATGTGCCACATTTTCTTTCTCCATTCTTCAGTTAAGGGACATCTAGGTTGTTGCCAGTTCTGGCTATTATAAATAAAGCTGCAATGAATATGGTTAAGTAAGTTTCTTTGTGGTAGGATGGAGTGTGCTTTGGGTATATGCCCAAAAGTTAAGTATAGCTGGGTCTTGATATATATGGCTTCCCAATTTTCTGAGGAACAGCTACATTGATTCTTTAGTTAATCCTGTATATTATGCAAAGTAGCCATTTTATTCTCTGTGTGTTTCTATTCTGCTTTCCTTCCTCTTCCCAAGCACAGAGGATGGATGCTGCACAGCCCAGAGTCCAGAAAAGGCCACATTCAAGGAAAATACTACTATATGCTTTTATACACAGAATCTAGTTTAACTTGTACACAATGTCGGTGTCTTTCCTCTTCTATAAATTAGCTGAACTTTATGCAAATTTTCAGAATTGACTTTTCATTTTGCTGTTTTGTGAGCCTATTTAGGAACACACTTAATATTTAGCAATTGCTTAGGTCTTTATTATAGAAGATTTTGCTTTTCATATATACCTTGCTGAAAATGGTGCAGTTTATCTATATCACCTATGGGGGCTTAAGATCTGATGAAACCATTGACCCAAATTGTGCTTTCTGTGAGAGTGAATGGAAAAATAATATGAGAACAATTATATTCTATACTTCAAAGTTTCTCATTATTCTAGTAATTTAGACAATATCAATTGCTCTCTTATGATACTCCCCTATTATAATTTTACCCTATTTAAGTGAGTGTGATAGTGTACAACAGGAATAGAAGCAAGAGAACTACATAAGCCAACAGGCTAGCTTCCAGTGGTTGCTTAGGTGCTAACAGAAGATGCAAGACTGCTCGGTCAGAGATGAAGTGTCTTGTTACACAGTAGAGGATCACTAGCATCAGCATCAGCATAGCTATAGGGTTCTGGAAGCCCTGCATCACAGGACAACAAAAAGGACCAGGCTGAATCTGCACATTCAGTGGGATATACCCAATTAGTTTGTGAATGGAAGGAAGGCACATCACAGTACAGGTCTATGAAGTACATTCACTATGAGTTACTAGACATGAGACTTTGGGCCAGTTACTTACTCTGGACAGATTCCATAAAATGGAGATAAACACAGGTTCATGTCCATGCAATCTGATTAAAAAAAAAATCCAGCTCTTTAATTACCACCTTCCTGCCCAGAAAAGCTCAGCACTTATAAAATTTTTAAACAAGGGTATCTACAAAGCAATCTAACCTTTATCATTTTTCATATTGAATGCCTTCATTGGCATATGCTTCCTATGTTACCATATGAAGAAGGCTACTGCTGACCATGGTCACAAAGAAAAATAAGAACATCTAATTCTATCATACTGTACACAGAAAGTATTAAACATCACTCTCAGAAAGGTATAGTACCTTCTACACATCATTCCATTCATGAAATAATATCACCATTTAATGTAGGCTGATCTCTACTGGGTTAAAACAGGGCAGAGGCTGTATTAAATGTGATAGAGTCATCAAATTTCCTGTTGGTTCCTCTAAAAATGGAGAGTGCTTGCTAATATCCAGAGCTACAACCAAATGATCCTGGCAGCAGTAAGGCAGTATCCACAGATAGGCTGTCACTGCTTTGTCTGCCTCCTGTTGATCCTGCATCCTTGTCTTGTCATCCCTCTCCATGCTTCCCTATCACTTTGACTCAGGCTCCTTCCCAAATTATGCTTTGCTCAGCTGTCAGCAAAGAACTCAGAATTGTTCCAGACGAAAATAGAGGTGGATGGTGACTCTGAACATATAACCCAGCCTGAGAATATTCACCGTCTGACAAAGCCAAATCACTACACTAGAAGAAAATCCTTGCTCTGTGATTTTCAACGTGGGGGTAGGGACTAACACTTAACCAACTGGGCTCCTTGGGGATATCCAAACCAGGAAAGAAGCTATATAGTCAAACGTCTCATTATTCGAAACTAAACTAAGCCACACATCAAGTGGCAAACCAGTGAAATCAAGTCCCCAAAGCTTAAGTAAGCATCATATGCCTTTGTTTCCAAAAAGCTATTATGGAGAAGTGACCCGCAGTATCTTTAGGAAGTCAATTGAGTGTGCTCTGTTCTCAGCTGGTTAGCAGTGCTTCCGTCAACAAGAGCAGAGCGAGTGTCCAGTCAGCCAAGCAGGTGGCAAATAGCTTTCCACAGCTGGTCACAGAAATACCGACCCACAGTGTAATCACATTTATTGCTTCCAAAACAAAAGTCATCATGAGTGTTAAATTTGGTGGTCCTTAAATAGTGATTGTGTAGCTTGAATCAAAGCAGCCTGGCACATCTTTTGCTTTATTGGCTTTTTTATTTCCTCTAATGGCTAGGCATGCTTTACTTGGCATAGATCTGCAACTAAAACACTACGATCCCTGTTAGTCATTTACAAGCTCTAAAATGAAAGGAAAAGCCAAAAAAGAAAATTAGCAAGCAGCACTGGAGTGATGCTGCAGCTCTTATCTTGAGGCCTGAAGATGCAAACAGATGCTGAGTTGTTTCAGGAAGGCACATAATCCGTTTATGTCACATCAACCACGGCCACAGCTGCTTACATGCTTTGCACACATTCCTGACATACAAGTGATATGTCAAGGATTCTTATTTTTAATACAGACTAACACATGGCAATATAGCATTTTTCGCATGAAAAGGAAGCCCTAATTCTTGACACCATGGCTAACCAATAACATCACAATAGCTTCAAAATTGATTTAACATAAGCAAAGGACAGCATAACTGGAGTGTATCTATTTCTTGTATCAGTGCAATAGCACTGTGAGATTCCTACCTCGGAAGAGAGGAACTCATAAGAGTGAAGAGAGAGAAGAATAAGAAAAAAGACCAACCAAAACAGAGACCTAGGATGGTCATCTGCAACTGATTTAAGGAGAACACGAGGAAATGCAGATACAACCTTCTGCAGTCTGTGTGATCACAACTGTGGTATGGCTTAGGGTGATGTAGGCATTTAGAGCAGCTGTGCAGTGAGATGCTAACTCAAACCACTCCACTCTCACTCAGTGTTCTCCTAGAATGCATTCCTTTTGCTCTTTGGACATCATCGATTCTCAGTGTCGACAGCATAGAAATAAAATTGTCTCGAGAATAATATAATGTCAAAACCCAAAGTTGTCAGTTCACCTGGACTTGGCTTCAAGTGATGGTCCCTCTTAGAATTACACACTAGAAAGTAACTGGATTTTGATGACAGCTCAAATCCACGGTATTTGAGGGAAGAAGTGGTTCTATATAAAGACTATTCTTCCAATCAGAACCTTTAGACACCAAAAAAAAAAAAAAAATGAAAATGCCAACCTGTTCAAGTGTCTAGTTTAAAATACAGCATTTTATTTTATTCATTATTCACAACCTGCAGTTGCCAGGAAACCCAATTCAGTAGAAAAATGTTATTGGCTAACAAATAAGGAAAATACAGCTCCAGTTTTGACAGATGCCTGTGGCACCACTTCATCAAAAGATCCCTACATCCTGGATAGGAGTCAACCGGAGCATTCGTGTCTGCCAAGAGCTACAGTGAACCAGAACAAAGGTGGAGATTATGACATTCCCACCCCTGTAACCCAGAGGGATGATCTGGGTGGGGGAAGTTTGCATATTCTATGGCATTTGTGGTTGGTTGACGTGTGTTCCTTTGTAATGCCTAAAAGAAAGAATGCTTAATACTATTAAAGACCACTCACTGTAAGCAAAACAGTATCAAATTATTTTAGATAGTTCAAAACAACTTGGTATTATACCTTCAGTTAATATTGTGTCTGTATTGCCAGAAAAAAATTCAAAAAACATTTGTGGAATAAATGAGTGATCTCTCAAAAAAGGATCCCACAACAAACTAGGCCCTAAATTAATCAATTAATTAATTAAAATAAAATGTTTTTTATTTATTCACAGACTTAGAGTACAAATGTAGGAAAGTTGAATAGTGTCCTCAGACAAAATGACAGTACAATTCTAAAAGGTGAATTCTTTATAATAAATCCTTTGATATTGTTCATTTTCTAAATATGTATATACAATCTGTAAGGCTAAAACAGATATCTCAAACTTTAATTGTGAATCCAAAAGTTGCTTAAAGCATCAGAACATTAAAAAGCATGAAATGTAAGGTAAATTTTGCTATTTAAATTTATTTGAATTTTTTTCCTCGTGAAACTAAAGCCACTAATGAAAGGGCAGTGTCTGAGAGTCAGTTTCTTATAGCTATGAATTACAGTGGATGTAGAAACAGCAAGATAAACTCTGCCACACATGTGCCTGCTCATAGTTCGACCCATGCCCCTCTACACTGCAGTTAATGTCCTTCATCTCCCCATGAGATTACCAGCTGTGATGAGAAGGTCATTTTGTTAGTCTATGCAACTGCACCCTATACTGGGAATTGTCTGGGTCCACTGCCCCTTAAGTGCTTTCTGTATAGTACTGAATTCATTTATAGCTCAGTTAATGTTTTAATGAAATCTCGGCTAAAACTTACCACTTGTATGTGTTTGAAACTAGCTCTGTGCCTCTTTTTCCCTCCTGTCATTTCTTCTATTTTATAGCTACCATAAAGACACAAATGATAAAAGGCTGGCATCCCCAAGGCAGGAAGGATTAGGACAAGCAATAAGCAGTAATTCCAGAAGAAGTTTTTACTATGGTCTCATTACCGAGCCTTCAACAAATTCTCGTTTATTGTCAGAAAGGCTTTGAACTTAAAGAGCCACCTTCAAGGTCATACTTCTCTTGTTGGATTTCTGCCCAAAAATATCAGATCCTAATAAAATTTAAGATAGAGCAATTTGAGTCTTGACAGCAAACATCTTCCTGTCTTTCTTCTGCCCATGCTCCATCTGAGACTTAACATCAATGTAAGTACTGTTTATATATCTGCATCCTTTCCTGTTGGTACATTATTTTACCAAAAATCTTTCTATAAGACCTAGAACTCTGGAACTGCCAGAAGAAGACAAAGATTTAAAGACACATCAGATTAAAGAAAAGGATTTTTTAAAAATGACTCTAATATTCTCAGAAATTGATACATGGCTCTCCTTGATGCAACCTTTATCACCCACAAGTAGTCATTAGAAACTGATATATCTTCAAATTTTAACTTGTGCATCCCTCCATGCTCAGTGTTTTGAGGATGTGGAGAAGTATGAGAAAAAGAAAATGAGAACATGGATATTGGCATTATAGTGGATCTAACACATGATAATTTAAAATGATCTAATATGTCAGAATGCTTATCATATTAAAAAGACATAAGCACCCACATATAAGTAAACAATACCATTTTTAAATGAAAGAACATACTTATGCTGGTGAGTTAACACAAAATCTGGTTGAAATTTTGTATAGACTTCTAAGTAAGTACAGTAGTTTGAAAGAAAATGGCCCCCATAGGCTCATAGAAAGTGACACTATTAGGAGGTGTGGCCTTGTTGGAGTAGGTGTGGTCTTGTCAGGAGAAGTGTGCCATTGAGGATTGGGCTTTGAGGCTCACAGATACTCAGGCTGGGTCTACAGTCATACTCTCTTCCTGCTGCCTGCCCATCCAGATGTAGAAATCTCAGCTACCTCGCCAGCACTATGTCTGCCTGCATGCTGCCATATTTCCCACCATGACAATATGAAATAAACCTCTGAACTGTAAGCCAGCCCCAATTAAATGTTTTCCTTTATAAGAGTTGCCATGGTTATGGTGTCCCTACACAGCAATAAAAGCCTAACTATGACAGAGGTTTGTATCAAGGACTAGGATACTGCTGTGATAGGCTGGACCATGTGTTTTTGTTTGGAGGAATGTGGACTTTGAAACTCTGGGTTAGGAAAGCAGTGGAATCCTTTAAGTGCAGCTTAATGGGCCATGCTAGTAGGAGCAAGAAAGACCGTGGTGCTGAGGGTGATTTGTACATGGAGGCCTGGCTCAAGAGGTTTCAGAAGAGAAGAATGTTAGTGTGTGACCTATAAACTATTAGTATAAATATTAGTAGCAAGAATATTAGTATGTGGTCTCTTCACAGCATAGAAACCCTAACTAAGACATCCTTTCTTGCACCATTTTTCCCACATCATGTATTTCCTACAACATTTTATACTGGTTTTATCATGATCTACGCTTTACCCATAAGGAGTCAGGGTATTTTGTTTGTTTTGTTCATTGAATATTCTTTTCTGCCTCTAGAGATAGCCTAAGGAATACTTAATTCATAAATATAGTAGAAGTTCAATGAACATCTGCTGACTCAATAACTAAGTCGGTTATTAATTGTGTGCCAAGGGTGAAGGTTTGCGGATGCCTTTAGGTATCTACCTCAGTTTTCTCTCTATGGCAGTGATAAATACCATGATCAAAAGCAACTTGGGGAGAAAAGGGTTTATTTGTCTTATATATCCCTATCATAGTCTGACATTGAGGGAAGCCAAGGAAGGAACTAAAGCAAGGCAGCAGTCTGGAGGTAGGAACTTAGCAGAGGCCATGGCGGGACACTACTTACTGGCTTTCTCTCCACGGCATGCTCAGCCTGCTTTCTTATACAACTTATACAAGTCGCAGAGTGAACTGGGCCCTCCTACATCAATCATTAATCAAAAAATGTCCCCACAGATTTATCTACAGGCCAGTCTGGTGGAGGCATTTTTTTTTTCAATTGACATTCCCTCTCCTCAGATAACTCCAGCTTGTATCACATTGACAAAAAAAAGCTAATCAGTACAGTATCTTTGATGTTATTAAATAAAGCAAAATCAGTTTCAGTCTAAAAGAAGACTTGTTAGGTTTACTATATTCTTTGGGGGCTTGTTTGTTTTGGGGGTTCTTTTAAGACATTCAAATGAAGATGAGTGGATTTGTACAAGAACTAAGAGCCAAGAGAACAAGACTGGAAGGACATAGCCAGTAAAGAAAACCACAGTAGTGCACAGAAGAAGAAGCCTGGGGGTACATTCTTTCAGGAGAACATAAAAAGATGAACATACCAACTTTATGTTTGAAGTACTTAGTCCCAGTGCTTGCTATAGTACAGTTACTGTTATTGACACATTTGCTTCTGAATGTGATAAAGTAATAAGAACTAAATTTATTCTCCCACCTTTAGAAAGATAAATAAACAGATAAATTGTATATAGCTTCAGACATTGGATAAGAAGTTCACCAGGACCTCAGTCCCTGAGCACAGGAAACCAGGTAGATAAACCATATGGCAATACCATTTATGATGAGTAGAGAGTGTATCACAGCCTATATCACAGGAGCCTGGGTACTAAATAGCTCTACATCCTCCCTGGTTGAGAAGACATTAAAGGATTCAGTACTCAAGAGACGAAGGTGAATAGAATTGGCATCCCAGAGAAGCAGAGTTTCAGAAAGAACCCTGGCAATTTGCAGGCAGAACAGTCCAGGGTACATTAAGCAGAACACTGAGATAAGTATCACTTTAGGTGGGGGCAAAGTGCTAAATTAAGAGGAGAGAAAATCGGCAAAGTCATCTAGAGGTTTTTGTCTTCGGGAAGGGAGAATATTAAATTAAAGGCTACAGTTTAAGGAAATTTCACAATTTTGGTTATTAAGACATCTACTGATTAGTAAGAATAAATTTAGCAGGTAGACAGAGGAAGACCAGACCAATGGGGTGAGAGTAATATAGAGTATGCTGGATCTACGCAACTGTCATCAAACAACACTAGAATGTGATAATTACTTTGGTTCGTAATTGCCGATCAAATTAACAATGCCAAGTGAAAATATTTGGGAGAAACAAGGAAGATAAACATGGGGAAATATCCACACTGTTCACCAGCAAAGTAAAAAAAACTATTATTTGGTTCTTTATTTCCAACAGACAAAACTAACAGATATCTTTAAGAACTGGACTGATGGGTTTTCAGGACACTGCACAATAAAAGCAAACATACAGAAATCAAATGACACTAAAAACACATTATTAGCATACAGTTTGGTGAAAGTTAAAACTTAGCTATTGCAATCAATAAAATCAAATGAGGATTTTTAATTTTGCTAAAGAAAAAAATATATTAACTTTCCCCAAAAAAGATGGAAAATCAAAGTGTACTTAAAAATTTTATCTTAAAGCAGTCATTGCCCAAGAGCATGAAATTCTTTTTTCAGATTTCTCTGCAGAGATCTCATGAAACAGTTCTGTTTGGCTCTTTCTTGCCCAAAGGCAGAGAAAATGATTGAATGACTTTCCAAAGTTTCTTCCATCTGTGACTGAAACAAAATAGATGGACCACAAACAATTAAAATCAGACACAACAATACTGCTGGGATAGAGCGTCATAATTCCAAGAAAATAAATCAAAAGAGGAATTCGCTTTTAAAAGATTGATTATATTAGAGAAAATATCTTTCACATATAAGGAAAACAAGACATCCATCAGAGATAAACATTAAACGAATTATAACAGCTAAATAAAGAGCACAATAATAAATAGTACTATGATGTTACATTCCAAATGTTTGCACATTGAGGAGAATGTTTACAAGAAAAAGAAAAACAATTTTCCCTCAAACAAATTATCAACTGGTAAGCTCTGCAATAGAAATGCAATGGAGTGTGCATCTCTAGGGTAGTTTGGATACTCGCTAACAAAGCAAGTTTTTAAATCCAGTGATTTGATTGTACAACTTCCCAAAGGCGAGAACACCAGGAGGAGAATCCTCATGTGAAAGACAGAACTCACTTAAAAATGCAGCAATGGGGAAGGAAGGACGTATCCGAGGAAGAAACAGCTAGAGTCCTGAGTTAGCAAGAGTCAAGATCGCAGCTGATGCCATTCATCCCCACAGGGCACACGAGTCCAAGATCAGCATTGCCAGGCTGTCCCTTCAGGATAAGATTTTGTACATAAATCCCTGGGAACGGTGGCAGTTCCAGACACCAAGAAATTATTCATATGTCATCTTGATTGACTAGATTAATGGATTTTCCCCTGAGAAATAAACTTTCTCGCAATTGTACAATGATTTAATAGAACATATTTTGGTCTGAGTGTTGTTCCTATTAAATATAAGAAGTGGGCATTGTTATAATAATTTTGCTTGCACAAAAAAACACAAATTTTTCTAGAAACCAAAAAGTTCCTTTCATAACACAAGACATAAACAGTGGTGCTGATGCTTAAATCCATGTCCCCCAAGTCAAACTCTCAGTGTCCTCAACAGCAATCTGAGTTAATAAAATGTTTTATTCTGCACAATACATGATACATGTGCTGTTGATATGGATTTGAAGCAATTGATGCAAGTCAACTGTGATAGATGTCATAAGTTACCTATGCCATAAACTAGGAGGTCCTGTGTAAAGAGAAACATGTACTAGGCTTATATCTAGACATCTGTTTTCAAATCAATAAAGTGGCAGAGGGTTATGTGCATGGCAATTAAAGAACTAAAGATCTAATCTAAAGGTTGACATATTGTTATTGATGTATCTTGAGTGAAGACAAATCTCCCCAGAGGCCAGTAAGGCTAATCCAAGGATAACTAACAGATTTTCCCACAATAAGTCAAAGAACATTGTCTAAGAACAAGTCAAAGAATCCATTAGATGGGGAAACTGAGTCATAATGGTTAAGTGAAAAATCTCTGATCAAGTTAGGAACTAAATGGGGATAAGAACTGAATTCTACTGAGTGCTCATTTCAACAGTCTAAAATTAGAAATACATGAAATATCAAACATATTGCATCTTTCTCTTTATTAGCATGTGTGTGGTAGTTTGAATGCAATTGGCCCCCATAAGCTCCTAGGGAGTGTGGCTTTGTTGCAGTAGGTGTGGTCTTGTGTCACTGTCGGGGAGGGCTTTGAGGTTTCCTATACTCAAGATACTACCCAGCATCACAGTCTAATTTCTGTTGCCTTCTGATCAAGCTGTAGCCAGCCCCATGTCTGCCTGTACACTGCAGTGCTCCCCACCATGATGATAGACTGAACCTCTGGAACTGCAAGCAAGCCACCTCAATTAGATGTTTTCCTTATAAGAGTTTCTGTGGCCGTAATGTCTTTCCACAGCAATAGAAACCCTAAGACAGTATACATTAACTGTACAAAATAATAGGTTTAATTATGAGTTTTAATATATGTATATTAAAAATCTAGATTATGCATATAAGAGAAAGCATTCAATATTTGTAAGTTAATCCAGACACTGTGGAAACTAGTATGGAGGTGCTCAATAAGAACAAAAACTATAACTACACTTGATCCTATTATCGCATTTCTGGAATCCTAACCACAGAAATCCAGCCCAATGAAGATAGCAGCATATGTATGTTTGCTGTGGTACTTTAACAACAGCCACTTCATAGAATCAGCCTAGGTGATCATCAGCAGCAGATGATGGAAAGAAGAAATATGGCATAAATACACAGTGCAGTACAAGGCAGCTGCAAACAAGAATGAAATGAATTCATTTGTAGAAAAAGATGATGGAACTGGAGCCCATCATGTTGAGGGAAATCAATAAGACTCAGAAAGACAATTTTAAAGATTATATATATATATATATATATATATATATATATATATATAT
>CABHPH010160788.1:0-21762 GCA_902168325.1 Peromyscus nudipes | reverse complement strand
ACATGAGAACCATGTGCTAGGAACCAACCCAGGTGCTGTGTAAGTGCAGAAAATACTTTTACCTGCTGAGCCATCTCTCCTCTGAATAAATATAAATTTTTGAAGAAGGCCCTCTGCCTTCCAAACAGTGTCCCATATATAAAGCAAGGCAGAATAGAAAGGACCATCTGAGGATGCTGAACTTCCTTATGAAATTTTCAAAGAAACAGCTCTGCTTGACCATGAGTTTGTCATGTCTAAAAAAAAAAATTAACCAAGCTGTACCATCAAAGCTACCCTGAGTATAAAACACAGTTCAAACTCTCCTTTGGGTTACTTCCAGGTGTCCATGTAATTTAAGCATCAGCACACCAGTCTCCTGGCACTCTGTCATAGATATTTGAGTTTAAGAAATGTCTCCTACTGTGCCAGCATTTCATAGATGTTTGTGACTCTTCTCAGTGATAATCAACCGCACCATAAAAATGAATCTAGACACAGTTTAATGAACTATGGTTTGCAATGCACATGGAGGTGATGGGGCCAACGTTTCTAGATTCCAAACTATCTTTTCCTCTCTATTTCTGAGAGTAAATTAGCTTCATAAAAGTTGAATTTTATCATCTCTAAGATGGGCATAAAATGTGTCTCCTTTATATTTATTGTCTAGATAAGAAAATTAATTTATTTTCAAATTTACACAGTACCTAGAACAAATATTATTGGTAATAATGATGATTATAAAAAGGAAGCAGTTAGACCTAATATTAAGTATTAGAGAGGCTGCATAGAATATCTTAAACATTTTCTAGCTAAAAGGTTATATTAATTGCTCGGTGTTAGAAGCTATTTCATGCCTGTTGGGTTTTGCAATATGGTGACATTGATAGCATTCAAACATTTTCTAATGAGTTTTGAAAGGTATGAAACAAAAATTTCTGGATGGATATAATCCTTTAGTTGCCTTTAATCCCAGAACTTGGGGGGCAGAGGCAGGTGGATCTCTGTGAGCTCAAGGCCAGCCTGGTCTATGGAGTGAGTTCCAGAACAACCATGGCTACACAGAGAAAGCCTGTTTTGAAAACAAACAAACAAACAACAAAAAATCTAGAAATTTATAATTTGTGTATCTGTACACATTATAAAATGTATGACATTTATCAACTAAAATGCCAGCCAAAGTCTGAAATATTAATAAACATAAAAAGCTCATTCATAATTTATTATGGATACAACCTTGGATATTTGCAAAGCTTTATAACCAGAAATCACAGATCTGAGTTTCAGAAATCTCTCCTCCTCTTTAGTTTACCCAAGGGTTTTATGAACCTTCCTCATAGTCATTACAAACAAATAACTACTCTTTCCCTCATTATTTCACTAAGTGGCTATTAGACTATAGCAATGTATGTGAAGAGATAACATTCTCAAATATTACCTTGCCAAATAATTACCTCACAAGAAAGTAAAGTCCATTCTGTATTTTAAAGATGTCTCAGTATGATGGTCACCACATGAGAAAGCAGTCTGCTACTCAGCTATTCATACAGGTGACCCACAGGACCTCTTGTGAAGCTAAGCAAGCTATATCCTATTTAATTCAATTTGCAGAGGGAAAAGCAAATTGTATTTTACGGAGAGCTATACATTGTCTACTCCAGAGGATGACAATTCAGATTATCTGCTCTGCCCTTTCCCTGTCTTTGAGATATCTTAAAACTACAAACCACGGGGAACAGACAGTGACGCAAGCTTATTCTTGGGCTGCGAGATAGTACAGCTGATGAAATGCCTGCCCCAAAAGTACACAGAGTTCATCGTCCAGGGCCCACAGGAAAAAGGTGGGCATGACAGTGCACACCTGTAATCCCAGTGCTGGGAGGCAGATACACAGGGATCCTTGGAGCTTCCTGGCCAGGCAGTCTTACTGAACTGGTGAGTTCCAGATGCAGTAAGGGATCCTGTATTAAAAAATAAGGTGAAAAGTTGTTGAAGAAGACACCTGACATCAACTTCTGGCTGCCACATCTCACACACACACACACACACACACACACACACACACACACACAGAGAGAGAGAGACAGAGACAGAGACAGAGAGACAGAGACAGAGACAGAGAGACAGAGACAGAGAGACAGAGAGACAGAGAGGCAGAGAGAGAGACAGAGAGAGAGACAGAGAGAGACAGAGAGAGAGACAGAGAGAGAGACAGAAAGAGATATTATTCTTGTCTCTAGACATAAAACTCTGTAGAGATTCAGTTGTGTTTCACTTTATGAAACATTAGTTTTTCTGTCATTTAAAAATCCATTTAAATAATCCACATATGTATATATGTATAATATATATATTCTTAAAACACTTTTTATTCTGATCCATATCTACCTAGATCTCTCACTACTTAAACAGATGCTTTAATACACATTTGGGGTTTTTTATCTGAATGTGTATAATGCATTTACTCTTTTTAAAAAGTATCTTTAATGCATGGAGTCACAGAAGTGTTTATTGAGTCAATTTACATCCAGTCTGACTTTAAGGAGCTCAGTCTACAGTGTGCTGCTCATGTAAAAGTCCACCATGTAGAGTTACCAGTGCATCATATGTAGTAGACATAAGTTGACATCTGATAACTGATTTATAGACAGAGCAGATGTAAAACGCCAACATAAATAATGAATTCTTCTCACTTAAATCACTTTCCTTATTAACAAAGCAGTCATCAGAATTGTAACTCTTCAATGTCCTTTCTTATATTAAATACACAAACAGCAGAGCCGTTAGTTTAGTGATTTGAGTTAATTTTCCCCTTCCCTAATGATTTAGATTTTTGTCATTATTTCTAGGAGCTGATTGCATCAATGCTCCATGGATAACACCTGATGCTATTACTGTCATTCATGGACCTTTTGATCCTTTTCATTTGTTAGTCAGGTTTCAGGATGACAGTGTCTGTCTTATAGAAACAGACAGAAACACCAACAGGACCATCGATTTCTTTCCTGAAGTGGAAAATAAGAGTTATGTTACAAATTTTTTAGACCCTTACAGAGTGAGAAAAAAGTCAGTGCTTGCCACAGATAATTTAGTAGAGAGCATCAGATATAAATCTTGCCAAAAAAAAAAAAATTGAAGCTGCATTCTTGGAAGGCAGTGCAAACCATTGCTTACATAAGAAAGCTGTTGTGACCCTTAGAAAAGCATATTAATAATGCCCATGTCTTCCCCGAAACCGCAGAAACACTAGTGAAGAAGGATGGTTTCTACTGACCATGTTATGAATGCGGCTGATAGGACAGGGACTCTATTGCTTCTAAATAATGGTGCGCCTCAGCATGGATGGTTGTTCCCACAGCCACAGGGAATTTAGTCCATTGCTTTAAAAGTTCCCAGGAGAGCAAAGTATGTCCGTATGAAGGTTCACAATTGGTATAGGCAGCCCAACATTTTCAGCTGTAAGTAAAAATATTTGAACATGCTTGCATATTTATTTTAAACAAGGAGAAGGTAGCTATGACAACTGGATGGGGATTAAAAATTCAAAATCAGATTTTACCTTCAGAGGTCACAGAATTGCCTTGAACATAAACAACCAAGTACAAAACACCATGCAGAGAATACTCGGAAAAACAAGACAGGCAGAAAAAAATACGATCTGAAAGTGAGAGATGACATTCAGCTGTGGGATTTGCAGGCTTTCGGTGGGCATGGAATTTAAGCTGGGCCATGAAGAATGAGTATATGTTGGCAATGGAGAGGACAGGCTGAGCATTCCAAAACCAGGGTACAGCACCTGATGACAGATGGAAGGACATGTAGGCAGAAGAGAAATAATCTTTACGTCTCTAAATGACTAACACGTATTTTAATGAACAATGTGAAATGTAAGTCTGGAAAGGTTAATAGGGGACAAATGGCATTAGACCTCTCCTCATCCTATACACACTACATCTACCTCTTCTTCACAGACTTCTCCTCACAGATAAGGATCCAATACTGAGAACTGTATTGGGGAAAAATGAGCTTGTACACTTAAAATTGTGTGTCTGTGCATGCCTGTGCACGCACGCGTGTGTGTGTGTGTGTGTGTGTGTGTGTGTGTGTGTGTGTGTGTGTGTGTAGATCATGAAGGAATTTACAAGAGGAGAGGAAGAGATTTTGAGGGAGGACTAAAGAAGGGAGAATGGAATACACTTGAAATGAAATCAGAATTGGAGGAATTTGTCAAGGGGATGGGAGCCAGATAGAGAAGGGACAATAGGGAGGGGAACAAATGAAACAAAAAGTGTAATGACACATGTGTTTTAAAAGGTTGGAATTAAACACATTTCCTTGAATGTTCACCATAAAAAATCAGTTTTGAATTTATGAAAACAAGAGCCAGCAATAGTGGCACATACTCCTAATCCCAGAAACCAGGCCAAGGCAGGTGAATCTCTGTGAGTTTGAGTCCAGCCTGATCTATATGAAGAGTTCAAGAGTAGCCAAGGCTACACAGAGAGACCCTGTATTGAAAATATATACATAAACAAATAATAAATAAATAAATGAAAATAGAAAAGACAAGTTGGGGTATCAGCTGGAAATAACAGAGGTTCATTTTAATAATTCAGAAGAGCAATTATTTCCAAATATTTAAAAAAAAATTGTAGTGAGTAGGTGTTCCAGCTTTGACCTTGAAGCACTGCCCCAGTGAGGCAGTCGGTTACTGCCATGCCTACCTAGGACCTGCCCCTGGGGTGTGGCCAGGACAGGAGCCCCTAGACCTAAGATCCAGACTTACTGGCCCTCTTGGTTCCTCATGATCCTGAATGCCCTCTTGGTTCCTCGTGATCCTGGATGCTGGATAGCAGACCGAGTTAGAGTTCTCCAGAGAACCCCGCTGGACTGCAACTCAGCTCTCCTGGATCCTCTAACCAACCCCTTTACTGGCTGTATGTTACCCCAAAATAAACCTCCTTTTAAATATGTTCTGGAATGAAAACCTAGAGCTTCCCACCTTTTCAGCCAACTCACCAGGAAAGTCTCCAGCCTCTGGGGGCTGGGAGGGGAGGATGACCTATACATTTCCCACTGTTGTCTAAAATGCAGCTCTATGAAGAGCTACTTTGAAAGAAAGGGTGTGCAATAGAGTTGCAGGAGATAAGAGATCTCACTAAGCCCCACTCCCTGTATGTTCTGCTGTCACTTCCCCAGGTAAGACTACTTCTCCTGCACTCAGCATTCTTTAGTTGTCTATAGTTCTATGTGTAGAGTTCAAGACCTGTAGTCTTTCCCCATCAATTTTGCATGTATACCAAATGGTCAGCCCTGAAAACATACATGCAAGTAACATTATACAGCCTGAGCAGGCTATATTTAGGAATATGTATGAATATACATATGCATATATGTTTGTAATAACTATGAGTGAAAAAAGAAGCCATGAATTTGAATTTAAGCAAGGAGTCTATATGGGAGGTTTAGGAGCAAGGAAAGGGAAGAGTGAAATGATTTAATTACATTACAATCTCAAAAATCAAATAAATACATTTCTTAAAGGAAAAAATATTCTACCATCTCAACATCTCTAGTTGGGAGATGAGGCTTCTGCACATGAACCTTCAGGAAACACACTCAATGTTCAGCAGTTATCCTCTGAGGTGCTGCTTTCTAGCACAGTTCTTCTTGCTCTTCATCTTGGCAAATTTCATCACAACCCAAAAACCTCTCCTCAGACGATGTTATCTCAGAAATCATGGGTTACAGAGCCAGTCACATGCCAACTTAAGCTTTATGTTTACAAGTAATCTCAGGCATAAGAAAGAAAGTTCACGTAAATTACAAATTTAATTCTTTTTCTGAAATATTGAGTCTTAAACGGTGACTCTCTTTTAACTGTGGAATGGTTTCTACTCCTTTCTTCTGACTTTAGAGTTCAATTCTCTAGACCACCCTCGGTCAACCTCTATTTTTCAGCATCTGGCGTGTTGCAGACACATTGATAACTTCCTACTTCCTGCTCAGTTCTAGAAAAACAAGCTATCTTAAGATGCTCATGAGTACTTACACTATGGTGCAGACATTTTTGTTGAGTTTAAAGATCTAAGATATGGTAACCTGTGGAAGATGCTTTCCTGCCTCCTTCCTCAAATGTTCAGTCTGTTCTGATGCACTCCCTGCCTATACTTTAGTTTCCTTTTCTGCCAACATTGGTCCACACCAAGCATTTTGTCCTCATGCTATAAATGTATTGACCTTATAGAAGATGGAGGTTGTCATGGGAGACACAGTTAATCATAAAGGCATAGATTTCTACAAGCGTAGCAGCTCTTTTCTCTGTTCTCTTAAATGCATGTTTTTGATGCAATTTGAACATCAGTGTGCATTTTCCCACCACTTTTCTGTTAGTGGGGAACCTACCAAGTCAATCTATCTTCCTCCGTCCTCCTGGGAAATACAGGGTGTGAATTTCCTTATGCTTTCTCTGGAGAGCTGGGTTTATAACATAAATGATTGAGTGACAAGGATGTAATACTTGGACTTTCTGACATAGACCTTAGATTTATAAAGGTGCTCCAGATGCAGTTTCTGAGAATTGGGGTAACTCTCAAATGTTAGCATTTAGGTATCCCCATCATAAGCTAGACAGTTTCATTGACAGAGAGCTCCCAATAATAAACCAAAAGGAAGAAAGACCTAAAATGATAAAAATTTTAATTAAATATGTTATATCACCATTTCATTACAAATTCTCAAAACTGAGAAGCTGAGTGATGATGATATACTTTCATTATAGGCAAAGGAAAAATAATCACAAAAATAAGAGTTTTCATTGGTAAATAATTTTACCAATATGACTGTCAAAAGCAAGAAAAAGAAAATACACAGCATATGGCATATAAGGCATCAGGAAGCCACAGAGATTATATTGAGTTGTAACCACCTTATATTGGCTCCATAATGATAAACTGCACTTATTGGCTTCTCATTTCTTCTTGGTAGGATTTGCTTCATTACCCAGGTAGCATCTACTTATTGGAGCTTAAAGTAAAACAGATTTGTAAAAGAAAGCAAAAGTCAGGAAGCTTCATTCTTCCTTTCCTAACTCTTCTGTAGAGATATGAACTAATAACACCTTTAACTGGACTGAGAAAATAGTCATTACCCACCACAGTTACACACTCGATTAGGCTCAGCAGGTCCTAGAGACTTTGGGAGATTTGCCCAGCTTTCTTCTGGAGAATAGAATAATGGAAGCTAAAAGTGATATTTTTTATTCCGTTCATGCAGAGAAATGTTTCCTTTCTTCCTAAACCACAGGAACTTGAGAAATTGAAGAAAAACAAGAGAAGATCAAATGCTAACCCAGTTTATGTAGCAGTTGAAAGGCAGTGTATGAAAAGCACATATAAGAATCCTTACCTAGAGAAATAAATGTTAGCATTGTGACATGATTCACATTGAAATTGGTAAAGAAAACCTTTAAGCAGTGAGAAGGAAATCACAGACCCTAATGTTAACCAAAGCAGTCAGACTCTTCCTGATGTTTCACACTGAGGGGCCATCGTCAGATATGAAATCATCCCAAATTCTCTATGTATAGTAGAAATTACAGCAAGATTTCATTCTAAGTCAATTTCATATCCTATACACTGCATAGGCTTAAGAACAAAAGAAATAAGTCACAATATTATATTAGAAGATGGTTATAGATATTTAAGTCAATATTTTTGTTTATCCTTAACAGGAAACCCTGGCGACTGAATACATTTTTTTTAGCCCTAACATGTCAGCTTCTAAGAAGAAAGTAGACCTATATAAGAACCCTTGACCCCATGTGGTCTATATTTCATAGTATTAAAAAGTATTTTATAAGCAACCAAAAGAAAGAATCAATTAATAATTCTATCCAGCTTTGATGTCAATGAATTATAACAATGACCAACATGACAGGATATTCTTAAAGATACAATACTGGTACTCATATTATGGCAGTAACCAACTTCTGTCTACTTGGACTAAAGGACCACTCAGTGTGGGAGAAATAATTCCTGGTGCTAGACATCTATTCAACTACCTGGGGCTAGTGAGGCTGTGGGTCTTAGAGAAGAACCTACTACTCTCTGTTTACTAGACCAGCATATTTCTAGCTACATTCTAAAACGTATCATTTTACCCAGAGATAAATATAACTCACTCCTTGTCAAAGAAGCCATACTTTACAGATAAATGAGATCATCACAGGAAACCACGACAGGTCATAATGCATAGACCATCAGATTGTGTGAATCCAGATTGGGCATATCCACAATATAACTATTGTACCTAAGGGTCAGGAAACATCTCAGAAGAGGAAGGCAGAATGATTGAAAGAGTCAGAGGAATAGGAAGTCTGCTGTGAGCTTGTGTTTCCTGGAAATGATAGAGAAGATTCATCTATAATACCTCAACAATAGGCTGCCTAAACAAGACCTGAACAATGATAATATCAACTGACGTGCTAACACAGAAGGGGGAAATCTCACAGGCTCCCATCCATAGACAAAGAACTACAAGCAACTAATGACTATTAAGAGAGGGAGAATTAGCCTCTCCCAGAGATGAGACCCCTAATCCAAGCAAAGTGGTCAGCCCTGAAATCATATCTACACAAGCCCCATCAGATTCAGCAGGTTGTATTTATGCATTTTTACACACACACACACACACATACACACACACACACACACACACACACACACACACATATACACACATATACAACAATTATAGTGAAAGGAGGCCATCAGTTTGAGAGGGAGAGAGGGGGAACATGGAGGGTTTGGAGAGAAGACCGGGAAGGGTGAAGAGATGTAATTATATTTGAAGTTTTAAAAAAGTTAACAAAAGTTTGGAAATTCAAAAGAGCTATATATGAAGTACAACAGGGTTATAGAAAGATTAAAGAGAAAAGGGGAGAAAAAATTATATGAAGACCCAAACAGTTTAGAAGTCTGTGGAAGAGAAATGATTACATTTGTCATTGTTCACAGTATTAAACATGCACCTATTTCCTAGCTTTGTTAGGCACTGTACCACCTTCCTTCTCAAATAGTCTCAATCTGGACAATGAAGTGACGAGTTACATAATTGTGGTCACAAAATAAAGATTGGTAGATACAATTCATAGTGGATATGTGCTATTTAGTTAGTTAAAAATCTATTCTTCCTTGAAACTATCCTTCATTTTTTTAGTTTACTTTTTTATTTTTTGGAATTTCACGCATAAGTATTGTATTCGCAGCCCTCCGTTCACTTTACAACCCCTCTCGTTTGCCCCGAATCCCTCTGAAATTCTACCTGCGCTTTCATGGGCGCTTTTTTACTTTCATCATTTTATGGAGCATATATGTCTTCTGTATTTCTATTCTCTTCTCATATACTATAAAGATATTAATATATTTTGTACTTCGAGTCCATTTTCACTAAAGCTTTAAAATTGTCACTAATATAAAAAATTAGCATAAGTTGTTAACATTTGCAAAGTCATAGTTGAGCTTTATCAGTCTCTCTGTTCATCACATTACCCTCATTCTTCCTTTTGGTGAGATTTATCTTTTTTTTTTTTTTTCTGGAGCTGAGGACTGAACCCACGGCCTTGCGCTTGCTAGGCAAGCGCTCTACCACTGAGCTAAATCCCCAACGAGATTTATCTTCTTATCAAATAATTTATCTTCCTAAGATATTGAGGTTTTGATCTTTGTAGGCATAAGGAAGTCTTCACTTCCACTACCTCTAATGATATAGTTTAATTGGATATAAAATTATAGACAAAGAATTCATTTCCATCAGTGCTTGGAACGTATGAGTGTTCCCTTCCCAAATCCTTTCTTCCTTATCTAGAATGTACACATTGTCTAATAGCTGTTTTTGTGAAGGGCTTAGTTATTTTTTCCATTGTGGTGATAAAATATCCCAACAAAAACAACATAGAGGAGAGAAGGAGGTTTTTGGCTCCCAGTTTGTTGGTACAGTTCATCATGTCACGGAAGTCCTGGCAGCTGGAGCTGAGGCACCTGGCCACACTTACTCACAGTCAGGAAGCAGAAAACAATGAACTTGAGCGTGCTACCCTCCTTCTCCCACAGAATCACCTCTTTTAAAGAGTCTTCTCATCTCACTTCACCTAATCCTTCTCCAGCACACCAGGAAGCTTGTCTCCAGGGTGATTCTAGAGCTCGTCAGATAGAAATCAGTCAGAGTCATCAAAACAATCTTTCTTTCTTTCAGATAACTTACAATACTTCCTTATGTCTAACGTTTTTAATATTTGCCACTGTGGCCACAAATTGATGTATTTGTGTTAATTTTACTTCAAATTTCATTCTCTGTTTATTGGATTTTTACATTTTTTATTTTATTTTTAACTTAGTGTACAGGGGTGAGGGGATAGTAATGTGTACATGAGCAGAGTTTCTCCTGAAGGCTAGAGGCATTGGATGACCCTGGAGCTGGAGTTATAGGCTGTTGTGTGCCTGTGGCTTCTGGAATTCAAACTTCAATCCTCTGTAGGAGTAGTATGGTTTGGGATATTTGTACACTGTGTGAAGATGTATTTGCTGTGATTGATATAATAAAAAGCTGAACATCTGATAGCTAGGCAGGAGATATAGGTCAGATTTCTGGAGAGAGAAAGGAAGAGAAAGAGGAATCAAGGAACGCAGGAGTCACCAGTCACGTGGAGAGGAAAAAGGAGGTGCAAGATGGAAGAGAAGTAACGCCATGTGACAGAACGCAGATTAATAAGAATATAAGCTAATTTAAGTTATAAGAGCTAGTGGGGCAAGACTAAGCTAAGGCTGAGCTTTCATAATTAACAAGCCCCTGTGTGATTATTTGGGGTTTGGTGGCCCAAAGGAAAGTCTGATTACAGTAGTAAGTAGAACCATCTCTCTAGTATGCCACCATCACCACCCTTTTATAGGTGCTCGGTTTGCTTTATCCCCAAGAGCTCATGTCTCCCTTCCTCAAGCTTTAGCCTGTCCATCAGGCACATGGGAAACTGAGTTTCTGTTCACCATTCTCCCTCTTTCTCTCTCCCTTCTTTTCTACTATCTGTTAATCTTTCCAAGTCTAACAGTGTGATTATAAGTTCAAGACTGTCTTCTGGGGCCCCTTTTAAACAAGTCCTTGCAATGATACCTCAGGATTCCTACTGAAATGACACGACAGAGATCTCAGGTCCCATATTCAAAGCCCTGCACAAATTATTTTCGACGATGGGCTGTATGTGAAAGGAATGTTATTCAAGAAGACTGTTATGAAGTAAAACAGTTTAACACACTCGCTGCCAGTTGTAAGGTTCATCTTCAACATCATCCACAATTTTTCTATTATTGCATTGTTCCAATGCATAGAGATTACACTATATGATATGTATACCAAGTGTTTCATCTTAAAACTTTAAAATGTGAGCTTTTAAGTTAAAATATTCAGCTGTAAAAATGTTCACTACCAAGATAGTAATTTTAAAGAAAGCAGTGAAAACCTGTCAACTTTACTGGAAATCATGGGGCGTGCTCTTGTAGCTGAAGATTTTCTATTCTCTTCTTTTCCATAAGCTGGTAGTGATATCATTTTTAGCTATCGCAGTGTATCTATCACTTCCTCAACACTAGATGTCTTCTCAATTCTTCTCCAAGACACTGTAGCAGCAAGACAGCTTCTGCAGGCTTTTGTCACTCAGACTCCCTTCTTTTATACACATACACACACACACACACACACACACCTATAACCCAGAACTACTAGACACTCAATTTCTTGTGGAATCAGTCCTGATCTTTGTGGAATCAGCTGATGGGTAAGTACTTCTTTCTGTGATGTAGATGGCAATTAACTATGTTTGATGCTAACAGCTCAGGATTCCCTCAGCAGTGGCCATTTGCTTGGTCCTCATTGTCTTGGCTCTCGTTCTTTCCTCTTCATTTGTTCCTGTCCTAACTTACTTCTATTTCTAGGATCATTTCCCAAATGAAACACCTTCCTTTAAGCTATTCACTCAGTCTTTGTTTCAAGGCAAAAAAATATGTTAAGATAAAAATACTTTTCAAACACCCAAGAACTGGGGGCTGGAGAAATGGCTCAAGGGTTAAAAGTGCTTTGCTGTTCTTGGCTAGGACCTGAGTATGGTGATATTTTATTTGTACTGAAATGTGATTTTATTTGTATGTTAATAAATAAAGTTGCCTGGGGGTCAGAGCTAATAGCAAGCCATAGCAGGCCAGGCAGTGGTGGCGCATTCCTTTAATCCCAGCTCTTGGGAGGCAGAGCTAGGCCGATCTCTGTGTGTTCAAGGATTCAGCCAGCATGGAAACACACGCCTTTAATCTCAATAGCAACCATAGAAGACCAGGAGGTCTGTACAGACAGGCAGTGACGAGGAGGTCATGTGGTTGGATTTACAACCAATGAGAAGGCAGAATAGAAAGTCAATAAAAAGCACAAACACACAGGAAGTAGGTCTCTTGCAGAGAGGTAGGACAGCAGCAGCAGTCAAGGGTAAGGTTTTTAATCTCAGCTCTTAGCTATTGCTCTGACCTCTTGGCTTTCATCTCTGAATCGGCTCTGTGTTTCTTATTTAATAAGACGTTACACCTACACCCGAGTCCAATTTTCAGCACCCACATTAGGAAGCTCAAAGTGCCTGTAACTCCAGCTCTGAGGAATCTAATGAAACTTTCAAGTCTCCAGGGGCACTTACACACACACACACACACACACACACACACACACACACACACACATAAATAAATATTTTAAAATCTAATCATTGAATATATGGATAGATTCCTAAATGTGAACATATAACCTATTTCATGAGTATATTTCTTTCCCATCACAGAGTTAATTTATGTCTATTATGTATAGGAAATAAAAATTCACCCTTACTAATTGGTGCCTTTCTACTCTGTATTGAATGTTAGAGATTTCAAATACAGTTGAACGAAGTTTCCTTAAATTAAACCTGCAATTTCCACCAGTCTCAAGCCCCAGGCAAAATACCCAGGAAGGGGTTTAGGGAGAAAGCAAATCAGAGTCCAGCAATGGGCCCATCAAACTACTAAATTCCACATGGATTTGGAAATACAATAATAAAACAAACCTCTGTCCTTCCTAAGCTCAAATTACGTTATACACCTTGAATTGTATAAGACATCAGACAAAACCAGGATTTGTAAGTGTGAACACACTATACTAATTTATAAGAGGGAATTCTAGATTTTTCTCTTGCTGTGTGTGTAGAGGTCTGAAATACCCTGAGGAGGGCATTTATCAGTGTCTCAGTGGCAGTGCCTGATGTCATATATAATATGGCATATTAAATATAGTTACATATCACATGTATAGCCTAATAAAGAGTTACTAATATGTTACATGAAACCTCTTATTAATTCACTAGATAATGAAGGAATAATATAATATTTACCATAACACTTGTATCTATCCTTCCCACCAGAAATGTCTCTTTTATCTTCATTATTTTGAATGTATTATCTAATTTTTCTGAGTCCCACTTTTCCAAACAGTTAAATAGAAATAACTAAAGCCACATTGGTAAGTGTTTGTGAAGAAAAATATGTTCAGAGTGCCAGCTAACAGACATAGGCATTATTATTCTTTGTTATGTCAGTTTTACAATATCATTACTGATAAAATTACATGTGCTATCATTTATGTGAAATGATCCTGATCATCAATTCCTCAAGTGTTCCACTATCTTTCTAGTTCCAGGCACGTAATAACCAGTACAATGCAAGCAACAAAGGAAAAATGGTTATCAGAAGTGCAGTAAGTTTAGTCAGTGAAGACAAAAGGAGCGGGTTGGATGGAACTTCAGTTAGAGTGTGAGTGTGGAGGTAAAGAGGAGGCTACAGTCTTTACAGTGTGTTCCCGAGAGAGGTGGCATTACTGCTGCTCTGTGTCCTCTGGGTGCATGGTACAGTACAGCGGAACCCAGAATTCAGAAGAGAAGTACCTCCCAGTCACCTTTGGACCCATGACAATGACGCTGTCCTTGCTTTGCTGGACTCTCTCTTGAGAAAGAGTTGAGTTATAGTCACTCAAGCTGTACTGGGTAGCTTCCCTATTTTTACCGTATGTGGTCATTGTGTACGTTCAGGTAAGGTTGATACCCATACTGGAGGAACCTGAGTTCTCACCAAGTTAAAAAGAAATCACTCCCTGCGAGCAAAAGTAATGTGCCACTGTTACATGCTGAGGGCAAACAGCAGCCAAGTGACACACTGCACTCTCTATTGAGTATTGTTGCAGTTAGATGCAGCTAGAGTTGTCCTGCCTGGCCCATGGTCAGGACAAATCTCTGTCACCCGCCAGTCCCACAGCTGCTCAGACCCAACCAAGTAAACACAGAGACTTATATTGCTTACAAACTGTATGGCAGTGGCAGGCTTCTTGCTAACTGTCCTTATATCTTAAATTAATCCATTTCTATAAATCTATACCTTGCCACGTGGCTCATGGCTTACCGGCATCTTCACATGCTGCTTGTCATGGCAGCAGCTGGCAGTGTCTCCCTCTACCTTCCTGTTTTCTCAATCTCCTCTCTGTTAGTCCCGCCTATACTTCCTGCCTGGCCACTGGCCAATCAGTGTTTTATTTATTGACCAATCAGAGCAACACATTTGACATACAGACCAAACCCACAGCAGTTAGATGTACTTCGGGTGATAGTCAAGGTGAGACTGAGCTGAGGTCCAGTGATAGCCCATGGAATCAGGATGACTCTTTTTATTAATACACAGAAGTCTTCACATCTTTTCCTACTGTACCTTATTTGCCATTATTTTCTCTAAGAACAAGGACAACTTATTCTTATTTAGACTTACTTGAATTAATAAGATTTATTTCCTTCTTGATAATTTATGTGTAATTAATCTTTGGTCAGAACTGAGAACAAAGTAGTGGATGAACCACTTAATCATGAGCCCTGTCAGCGCCCCAATCCGGCCCAGACTTGCTAATGGGAAATGGTTAAACCCAAAATACTGCAGACAGCACCAAGGCAGTGCCTCGGAGACACCGACATTGACCGTCATTGGGGCCCGTCAGATCTCTGAACACACACGCAACGAGTCCAGGAGCTCCTGTTACAGATTAATATAGCATTCATAGTCACAAAGCCTGGTGGGGGTGCTTATGCAATTCAGGGTTCATTTTATAGAAAAATTACTTGAAATAGAAAATTATAGTAAAAGTTCAACATGGATTTACTCACCAAAAATGAAATACTAATGAAACTGGGATTAGAAAATTGAATTTTTTACAAATGTTGCTTAAGTGATATTTAAATAAGTATTAGCATCACAAAATTCTGCTTCAGTAGTTTCTCAATCTATTTCTATAATATTTCCTTCATGTATTTTTGCTGACAATTCTTAGATTACTTCTTCTCCAAAAAATTCTGTAGTATCATTCTAAGTAGGAAAAAAAAGCTAGCCTATCTACCACATAATCAAATAGTGTTTTATCTCATGAAAATTTGAATGAGCATTGTGAGAAATGCATCTTTTATTACACTGCTGTGTGTCTGAATCATTAGAACATTCCACAAACTAGCTTCCTATTTATTCTGTTAAAATCTGACATAAGGAGACACATTTGCACTGGAGAGTGGCGTCTAAGCCCCACATTGTGTTGCATCATGGTGTCTGTCTCAATAAGTGCTTAGAAGTCATGCCTCTGTCAGGATGATTGAAACTTACATAAGGAGTCACACAAACATCCACTCTCCGGAAAGACCTACTATCATCCTTCAGAACATTGGTGGTAAATACTGGGCCAGACCCCTCGCCTGGCAGACCAAGCTTCCTGTTCTCTCCTGAGTATGTAAGCATTATCTGTTTAGGGGCCTCCATTTTGGAATTCAGATCCTTTAACTTCTTTATTGATATTTCTGGCTTCTTAAATATTTCTCCAACTCCCTCCTAAGTAGAAAAATCCAGCAATAAGTAAAGAGTCTTTCCATGCCTGGTATTATTGCATCATATAACAGGATTCATTTCTGGTCTAATATCCATATCAAAGTGAGAATTTCTAACAATTACCAAAAACACCTGACACTTAGTTACAAACTATTTACTTTCAGAATTCTCTTCAAATTAAAATTGTAAAAGGGGGAAAAGTACACTATTTTTTAATGTATGCACCATATGAATACCTGGTGCTTGCAGAGGCCAGAAGAGGGTCCTGCAACTTTAGAACTGGAGTAACACCTGTAGTTTTGAGCCTACAGATAGGTGCTAAGAACTGAACCCAGATCCTCTGTAAAAGCAGCAAGTGCTCTTAGCCACTAAGCCATCTCTCCAGCCCCTAAAAAAACATATTCTCAAAGTTAATGCAATATTTGGATTGTGAACTCAGCTGAAACATGTTCATGGATTTGGGGCCCTATATTGAACCTTATATTAAAGATTTTATATATATATATATATATATATATATATGTATATATATCACTGTTAGCATGAGATCTTGGGATCGCAATGGAAATATAGAAAAATAAAACAATGCTCCTCAAACTATGACTTATAGCCTTTTCTTCCTTTTCTCAAATTCCCTGGATGGTTTTGTAACCTTAAACCATGCTAGATTTAAAACAAAGGACATGCTTAACACTTGCATGGAATTTCTGAATGCCATATCCTCTAACAAGCTTAGTGAGAAATGAAAAGATGATGAAAAAAACTTTTCTTTTCTTTTTTTTTTTTTGGTTTTTCGAGACAGGGTTTCTCTGTGTAGCTTTGCGCCTTTCCTGGAGCTCACTTGGTAGCCCAGGCTGGCCTCGAACTCACAGAGATCCGCCTGGCTCTGCCTCCCAAGTGCTGGGATTAAAGGCGTGCGCCACCAACGCCCGGCGAAAAAAACTTTTCTTACTTATGAACCTCCTCTAAGCAAAGCAAGAAAATAGATGTAATAGATTTCAACACTCTCCTACCCCAGATTGCTCAGAATCAAATCAAAAGGGCCATCTATTTCTGATAATTCCTCTTTCTTGTGCCCCAGCAAACTAAACAGAATTCTGCAGTACCATAAAGGATTCCTCTGACCTCAAACAGACCATTTCATAAAGGTCAGGTCAACATAGTACCCAAAATAGTCCATGCAAAAAAAACGGGGGGATTGAATGTGGGGCAGTAGCTCTTCTCTTAAGTAAACATTCCATCTCTATAGGAGACCTGCCACTCAGGACCCTTGTCATAGGACCATGACGCTAACTTCTTTTTTTAACTTAAGCCCACTTTTGAACATAAGGATCTCCTCCCATGCCTAGAGCTTCTGCCTCAGCACTTTATATCCAGAAACCTTACTCTCCTCTCCATAATGGAATCCCTGACAGATGAGCAGAGCTGATTAGCCAAGAAGTTCCTTTCAGTTTTTCTGTCATGGTTTACATTGTAAAAGTAACATTTTTCATAGTGTTTAATTTAAAGTTTTATATTAAATATTTTTATATATTCCCTGGATGATTTTTGGGGGGTGGGAGCATTTTCTATGTCCTCTTTCCCACAGGGAAAAACACTGTTCTAAGATGAATGATTTCAATTTGCTGCCTTAGTAAATAGGATGAAAAGAACATAATTGAATTACCACTTAGTGCTTAGGGTTTAATTGTGCCTCGAGCTTTAGATGATAAAGTAGATCTCCAATGCACAGCATTATTGTTATAAATTCACAAGATAAGCAAATTTGACTGGAAGGTAAACCACTAAATTTGGACATGCCTCAAGGTTTCCCTCTACTATGCTTTAAATGGGGACTCAATTACCATACCGCTCAGAATTCAAACTGTAAAGAACTGTGGTGAAGTATCATAATGCAGCTCATCACTGATGATTTCCCTATGTAACATCTACCAGTCCTGAGGAAAGAAACTCTCAGTTTGTCTTCACTGCTTCAGAGAGCGCCTGTGTTAGAGACATGCAACCATTTTCCCACAATGGTGATTGTTCCGACTCTGCATATTACTGTCATAACTCTCACATGCTCTTAGCAATTAATCCCTCATGCAATATTCATGCTCTAGTGGCCTTCTACAGCATGACCTCTACTCTCACATCTCCCGAGGCAAATACTGTGCTAACACCTGGATTCTGACTTCCAATTTTAGGAGATATTGCATTCAGGGAAAAAAAATAGAACAGGCATGAAGTGTCTTATTTTTATTTCACCTTTCCATGGTCCCTACTGGTTTTTACCTTGAAATTAATTAAGAGAGAACACTGAGGTGAAATTGTACCATGTCATCCAAGTGATAACCTGCTTTACTTTTGGTTGGTGGGGGCTGGGCTTCCGAAATGCTAACATTTTAGTTAGATATATAAATAGTGTTTATAAATGCACCCCTCACTTGATCTCTTTGTCAATACATTCATGAAATTACAGTCATAGAGTAATAATGACAAAGTGGATGATAAGTCTTACAATAGAAATCTGTTCATGTAATCAAGAAGAATAGTTAACTCTCGATATAAAATAGACAATATCTTTTAAAGGGGAAATAGTTGGAGAAGACAGATAATCCTGCAACCCACTAAAAGGTTCATTGTTCATTACTATAGAAAAGGGACCACAATGAATAAAATCTAATATCCCTCTGTCTACAGTTGAGAAACTAAAGCACTTTCATAGCCGTACACAGAGAAAGCAAGGCAGCAGTATCACCTTCCTGTAAGGGACTGTTACAGGGAATTAGGGAATGAAATTAAAAATACTCATCTCTGCTTCAGTCTCATGAATCTCACTTTTTACAATAACTGCAATCAGTTAAAACTTGATGCTTCTTAAAAGGAAAAATTGACACAGTGGCACTCAATAAGGTCAGGCAAGCCTATTATTAAGAAAGTATTGCAGTGGTTCCCAAGACAGTAAACAGTAAAAGCCAAGAGTGCTGGAAATAAATGAAGAGTGAGTGTACACTATTAGGGACCCAGTGTGAATCTGAAAATGGCAGCTATTGAGAAAGCAAATAACAGCAAATGCTGGGCAAAAGGGAGCCTTTAAATGCCACTGGTTGAAATGTAAACTAGCCCAGCCACTATGGAAGTTACTGTGCAGCTTCTCAAAAAAATAGAAATAAATCTTCCATTTCACTGAGCTGCACCATTCCTGGGTATTCACCCAAAGGGCTTCAAGTCAGCATGCTACAGAGACACCAGCACATCAATGTTCATTGTAGCACTGTTCACATTAGCTAAATCATGAATCCAACCTAGACGTCCAACAACAGAGGAGTCGGTAGGAAAAATGTGGAATATATGCACAATGGATTTTTTTCAACCATAAAGAAGAATGAATTCATGCCATCTGGAGGAAAATGGAAACAACTCGAGATTGTCATATTAACTGAATTAAGTGAATTTCAGAAAGACAAATATCATGTTTTCTCTCCTTTGTGGTTTCTGGATTTTAAATATATACATAAAATCATGGATGGGTGGATGACATGAAAGTAGAAATCCAGGAGTTCCAGCGGGACAAAGAAGACTAACAAGAGAGTGAAGGAATGAGAAGAGGGAGGAGGGAGGGATTTGGAGGGAATATGTTTAACACACAATATATACCTGTATGAAAAACTTCAAAGCAAACAATTTTTATAAATCAAGGTGTGACTTTTAAGTAAGAAATGCTAAACAAAGTAAAATCTTGGCTTTCCTCAAGATCGTTCACATTAGGTCGTTTTTAATGTGCATGAATAAGAGTGGGTGTGTCAGTCACTGTGGCTACCCTGTAAAGGACACAAATTGACAAAGAAACCTTCTTTGCTTCAGGTACCGTGCTGAATGGGCAAAGAGGAGCACAGACCATTAAAACAAGCAACCACATCCCTGTAAAACCAAGGACTAGAGGGTCCATAGGAGAAAGAATAAACACACTCTAAAAGAACCAAAGCAGCTATAGAGATGATATATTTGAACTGGTTTCTGAGCATTTTTGCATAAGGTTCTTAGTTACAAGCAACAGGAATTTCATTTTTAGCAAATTGAATTTAGCAGAAGAATGATCGTAGATTGTCTGGGAATCTTTGTATCTAGATACAACGCAGCAAATTCACCATTAACTGGCTCTGCCTCTGTTCCCAGACTCCATTTCAACCACAAGATCACAGGAGCTGGTTACTGGCTTCCTCCAGGGACTGGATGCAGCTGCCACCAGCACCAGAGTAGTTCTGTGCTACAGCCATGGCTCCGAAGCTCTAGCTTCTGATTCTAAACCTGGTAAGATCACATTTGACTAGGAGAGGCTGGGTCCGAAAGGACTGAGAAACTGTTTGAGGGCTCTGGATTCACCCTAGGATTCACTCAGAGAATAGCTCCAGAAAGGGAAAAGAATTTGATGTTTCTGCATATCAAAAAAAGTCCACTTCAGAAGTGCAAAAAGGCACTTCTGGGAATCAGCAAGAGGGGATGAATGACAAGGGCAGAGGCCCTGGAAGTGCAAATCTAGGCTCTAGAACAGACTTTTGTCTCATTAAAAGAGGGATTCGACAGGAAGCTGCCAGTCAGCCATAGGTGAGAGCTTGAATTTTATCATGACTAATATTAGTATCACTGTTCCTGAATGACAGAGTCATGGTGCCTTGGACGCTCTGCTGACAGAGCTATTCTCACAAGACAAAGACTGATGCATGAGCATTGTGAACTGACACTGCAGAGTCAACTGTAAAGCCCTCCTTCTGCTAGACTTCAGAGCCTAACATACCTGCATCTGTAAAGACAAAATCCTTTATTAAGAAATTATTAAGAAATAGTCTATTTTGCCTTTTCATCTGAGGATTGTCTAGATGCTTTAAAGCCATTGCATGGAACCCCATGCTGTATGAACACAGGGCTTTTTTTTTTTAGTGCTACAACAAAAAACATTATAAAGCAACTTACTGTGCAATATACACAATGCAAGTACAGAAGATGTCTGTTAAGTGCACCACATTTTGTTGCAAACTATTCCTCCTTTATGGGAGCTGCCAGAGCGGGTTTACATTCATATCCGCACATCTGTCCTTCTGCCCAACAGGAAACAAGCGGAAGAGACAAAATAGGAGAACAAATCTTTCTAGTCAGTTTGGTTTCATCAATGCAACTACAAAGCTGGGTTTGCTAGAACCTTCCAATACTTTAATGATCACTAAATCAACAATTTTACAGTGTCAAATACAACATCACTTTAGGGACCAGTGCGGCTTAGTAATTAGTGTATTCACTGTTGTTGGGATTTCAGCATTTTAGATCTGGCTTGTAGAATCCATTGAAGTTACAAGCCCTGTTTCATCAATAAGTTATTTCCCATAATTTAAGAAGCATAGCTCAGTCCTCTTTATGGTTTCTTAAAGTTTTCATCCTCAGTTACCCAAAGCAGCATGGAAACAGAAATTCCTCACTTCACTGAGCCAAGTATTTTCATATTGTATCCTTCCACAAATCTCTCTCCAAGGCAACTTTTTCAAGCCTTCCATGTTAAGTGCCTTATTAAACAAGCATCTAAAATAAAATGGACTATTCAAATTCAGCTCATAACTAATAGACACCTAATCAGAGATTTGGCTTTTCCATATTTTCATTTATATTGATACTATGATAGACTTTTAAATAATACACCAAGACAGTCAGAATCATAAAGAAGACTCATTGTCCTGCTAACCCAGTGTTTAGTATTTGTTCTGTGATATCCTTTTACTAATTACTGAGAAACAATAAGAGGCATGTCCAGTGTGTGTGTGTGTGTGTGTGTGTGTGTGTGTGT
>CABHPH010160787.1:6262-29772 GCA_902168325.1 Peromyscus nudipes | reverse complement strand
ACACACACACATAAACACATGTATGACAAGACCAACACACCCCGTTAAGCAATGGCTATCTCATAAAGTGGGGGGCACACAAAGTGAAGCAGACAGGTGTGTAGTAGTACTCGCGTCTCCCGTTTGCCGTGATTTTTTTCAGTGTGGAGAAACCACTGTGCCCTTGATGCTTTTAACAAGGCAGATCAGGTGTTCAGTATAAAATGAACTAATAGAGATCAACCTATTTTGTTCTCACTTCTGCTTATATACCCAAAAAGTGTAGCCATCTGGGGGAGAGAGAGTCCAGGGGAAGAAATGATAGGTTTAGATTTTTACTAGTAAAGTAAGAACATGGCCTTACTCGTGTAAATGGTAATTAACAAATTCTAGTGTTAGGGAACTTCTGTCTTCAGGTAAGGGGATGGCAGGTGAGAGGCAGGTGGGAACATCATGCAGTGAGTAGATGGCCTCACTAGGATGCAATAAGCCTGGGCACAATCTGCCTTAGTGTTAGCTGATCGCTTTTATTCCACTTTTCTCGTCTCCCTACATTTCTCCTTGGGGAAAAAAAAACCAGCTGTAAAGCCAGGGAAAGTCCAGACTAGTCATTCTTAGAAGGAATCCAGAAGGACCTTCTCTGTGAATAGAGCATGTGAGCATATGTACATCACAGAGATGTTTAAAAAACTGTTGCCTGGAAAACAGTCTCAAAAACAAAAAGAATGTGACCCAGAGAGAATGCCCTTGTGTCCAGCTAGCTCACAGTTTGAAGGGCAGTTCCCAGAGGGGCAGAGAAGTTGGAGCCTCAGCTGGTTCCCAGTAAGTTGTTATGAAATGGTTAAGCCGCTAGGTTTGTTTTGTAAGCGGTGGTATTCAGAGGTATCTTGAGCTGTGTTTAATGTAATGGGTGTTCCAGAGAATTTTGTGTTTTGAGAGTGAGGTGTTTATCTTGTTTTCTTTCCTTTATGGCCTTTGTTGAATTATTAATACTTTTTATTATGTCTTCACTTTTGAATCACTGTGGCCTGATTTGTTTTGGAAGTGCATTTGTATGTGTGCGTGTTCATGTCTGTGCTTTTAAGAACAAATTTTCTCAAGGGGCTAGAGAGATGGCTCTTCAGTTAAGAGTGCATAACTTCTCTTCCCAAGGACCCAAGTTCAGTTTCCAGCATATATGTTGGGCCACTGACAGTCATCTGTAATTCCAGTTTCAGGGTGTCCCATGCCCTCTTCTGGTCTCTGAGGGTACCTTCAATCATCTGCAAAAACTTCCTCACAGACATATACAGGCACACACATAATTTTTAAAAATAAATATTCTAAAAAAGGAAAAAAATCACACAAGAAACAATGTATAAAATATGAATTTGTCAAAGAACAAATAAAATAGTCTAAAAAGAAATAAAAGGCATAAATTCTCAGGGACAGTGGGTATGTTTTGAATTGTTGGAAATAGCTAACTGAATTATGCCCCAGAAATCTTGGCAATTTTTGAGTTGCTGGGTCTCTACAGATGTTGTTGATAAGTATTTTGTATCTTAAGGAATCCTTCTGGTCTCTTTTGGTCATTCTTGGTCTACTGCATGGATGATTTCGAGTCATTTTTGCCTGGTCCGTTCAGAAGCTGATTGCGGCTAATCCATAGGCAAGCTCCACCAGAAGTCACTCCTTCCCTTCCACTTCCTCCCAGTAGCCACTCTTTCCCTTCCACTTCCTCCCAGTAGCCATTCCTTCCCTTCCACTTCCTCCCAGTAGCCACTCCTTCCCTTCCACTTCCTCCCAGTAGCCACTCCTTCCCTTCCACTTCCTCCCAGTAGTCACTCCTTCCCTTCCACTTCCTCCCAGTAGTCACTCCTTCCCTTCCACTTCCTCCCAGTAGTCACTCCTTCCCTTCCACTTCCTCCCAGTAGCTCCACCTTCCCTTCCACTTCCTCCCAGTATCCACGCCTTCCCTTCCACTTCCTCCCAGTAGTCACTCTTTCCCTTTCACTTCCTCCCAGTAGCTCCACCTTCCCTTCCATTTCCTCCCACCAACCTGCAGCTTCTTTTACTCCCATGTCCTAACAAACACCACCAATAATCCGTTCAAGCAAGATTCACCCACCCATGGTTCCTGAAGTAGTGTGTAAGAAGCTGAAGAGGAGCAGTGTGCTGCTAGTTTTATATCATTTTGACACTAGCTAGAGTCGTCTGAGAGGAGGGAACCCCAACTGAGACAGTGCCTCGGTAAGATCAGGCTGTAGGGCATATTCCCAGTCAGTGACTGATGTGGGAGGGCCTGGCCCACTGTGTGCAGGATACTCCTGATTTGGTCCTGGGTTCTATAAGAGAGCAGATTGAGTAAGCTATGAGCAAACCAGTAAACATCACCCCAACATGGTTTCTGCATCAGCTCCTGCCTCCAGGTTCCTGCTCTGTGTGAGTTCCTGCCCTGACTTCTTTTGATGATGAATAGTGATATGGAAGTGTAAGCCAAATAAATCCTTTTCTCTCCAACTTGCTTTTGGTCATGTTTCATCATAGCAATAGAAACCTTAAGTAAGAAAAACAGAATCTTAAAGAATTTCCCCACAGATTTCTCATTAATTGTAAAAAAAGGGTCAATGGTAGCTTTATAGTGGAGAAACCTGGGCTACATCATCTTAAAGAATTGCTAGAAGCTGATATCCTGATTGGAAGCACTGAGGAAGTGAGGTGACATCACTCGCAACCCAATTCTAATCAGGGGAAGACACCAGGTAAACCCTAAGTGCATCATGTTTTGAAAATGTTAATATCATGGGAGACAGCTGAGGCTTTTATCCATACTAAAGAGACAGCCAGGGCAATGGAGGCTATGAGATTAAACCCTGAATCAGGAAGAGCAGTGCTGTAGAGGACAGTGTTGTGATCGCTGGGGAAATTTGAAGATGTATTGTGTTAATATATGAGATAAATAGCATCAGTGTCAAATTTCACAAATTTTATATTTTCATTGCATTCAAAAATGGAATATATTTCTTATTAGGGAAAATTGAAGTAGTTAGGAAGAGGGAGCATATATCTGCAACTAAATCTCAAATTCATTGGGGAAAACACAAATGTATATATGCGTGTGTATGTTTATAAGTCTATGAAGTCATATGAACAAGAAAGGGCTAAGACAGATGTAGCAAGGTGTTATCCCGTAAGTCTAGTGGCTCCTTGTTTTGTTCCTGCAATTTCTCTATAAGTTTTTGGGATGTTGAATTGTTATCTAGTCATTCTAGACTAGTATTTTAGAGTTTAATTTTTGAAAGACTCACAGTTATGGACTCCTAAGTTTGGAATGACACGATAATGTTAGATCTTTATTATGGAAAATGTTATATGCACTGAAATATAATGGACCCCCATGTACCCAAGTGCCCCAGTAAGTATCTTGTTACATCCACTGCCATGCTCCTAATTTAATACAGGTGTTTTGAAGTAAGTCCAGATGTGGTTACATTAGCTGTTGAGGCTTTAGTTCACCTGTGTGCCCACTTCCTTCCTGTGTTGGGCTTATCACACTTAAGTGGCGGTTCAGTAAGATGGCCCTTAGGTGTGATCTGTGTCATGTACTTGCAACAAGAGGTCCGGGGAGTGCATTGGTGTGGCATATTTGGGTTGTGTTCAGGTTTCAGCATCGTTATCAGCAGCGTGGAAGAAAAGATCTGAGAAGTTCCTGTTTCTTGTCTTGTTTTCCAAACTCCCTCTTCTGCTTTTAAAACCAAGAATGAAATTCCGGAAGAAAACATAAAGAAGGCATGGAAACCGTATCCTGAGCTGATCAATCCAGTTGATGTCATATTAATAAAGTATCCTGGGAGTTAATCTGAATATACACTTTTTCATACTATTCGAGTTGAATCCCACTTGTTTTAATTTCTGCTTGGCATTTTGAATTGGTACAAACACTGGTACTTTCTCATGACTGACTTGACTCCCCCAGTACATATAGAATTCGTCCTAAATGTTTCGTCACAGCAATGGGCCAGCTTTCTCAGGAGGAGTAGGCCTCTTCCTGAGTATGGTGGGTTCGCATGACATCTACTCTTAGGTCATTTGATGTCATTTTGTCACTGACTGCTATTTAGCTTCATGTGTTGATAAACACATGCCTGAGATTCCATTTACCACTGGAATCTCCCTATGCCTATCTGTACAATACAATAAAACTGGATGGTGACAGCTCCTTCTAGTGAAGTGGTTCTCAATCTTCCCAATGCTGTGACCCTTTAATACAGTTCCTCCTGTGGTGGTGACCCCCAACCATAAAATTATTTTTGTTGCTACTTCATAACTGTGATTTTGCTACTGTTATGAATCATAATAATGTAAATATCTGTGTTTTCCAATGGTCTTAGGCAACCCCTGTGAAAGGGTCATTCAATCTTCAAAAGGATCATGAGAACTGATGTTCTAGTGGATGAGGGTGTCTGAAACACTATGAAGTTCTGCATGGTTCCCTTCCTATTAAGGATGCTGCACACCTCATGTTAGGGAGTTTACAGTTGTGAATGGATGCCATCCCTTTAGAAGACAGATCTCTTTTTAAAATTGACTATCAATTTCTAGTTTTTTTAGCAGCAAGATTTTCATATTGTCAGAGTGTGATATTCTTTGGATTCTAATTTCAGGAATGCACTAAGTCACACTTTGTAGTTTGACTCACAGTGGAGTGGAGGTTAAGATTCATAAAATGATTTTATCCACTCTCCATGAAAATTCCCCTGGTTTATGTCAAGAGAACACTCTAAACATAATCTACCAATCATGCCTGGGTTTTCAGATAGTGTAATTTAGGCATCTTAGAGGCCTGGATAACTGATGTGTTGCAGTGGGAGTCAGGGGGGACCACTGCTTGGTTTCAGAGGTGCCTGAGCTATGAGCTCTGGCTTTGCCACTCAATGGCTTGATGATTTCAGGTAAATTGCCTCCCTAGAGGATCTTGCTTACTCCACTCCTGGGAGCTACAAGAAGCAAATGAGATGATGCAAAGCTCCTGTCACATAGTAGGTGTTAAATAAATATCTATTCTTTTCCTTCCTACAAGATGCTTCCCATAGCTTATAGCTAATTTCACAATAACAATCCAGAAATAGGGTACCAAGTGATTAATTCTATTATTGTGAGGAATATAAAATGAAGACCAAATGTTCTGTTCAGAAATGTAAGACTCTAGAACAAACCACGCAAGGTGCCGAGCTCTAGATTTTAAATAGAAGCATTAATCATAGAGTTTTCTTCTCCTGTGTTAGTTGTTTTGTGTAAGTGTGCTTGTAGTGTGCACTGTATGTGTGTGCACTTATGGTGCATGTGCTGATGAACACAGATGCTGGTGACCTTGGGAGAGTGGAGTGCTGGGCTGAGAGGATCCACAAGTTCTGGAAATGATGATTTGAAGATGGTGATCTCTTTGGACTTATGTCCTAGCCTTCTTTTGGGTGTAACTGATGGGTACTGTAGGACTGGATGGATTCTGCTTCAGGGTACCTCCTTAATTCCATGCCATCTGTCCCTGAACTTTGCTAAGAGTCCCTCCAAGGATGTTGGTAGGCATGCGGAACTGTCCCATTATCAAGCATTTCAGAGCTGTGTCTTCTAGTGTGTACTCATATGGCCTTATCTGCTGGATGCCCCCACTGGTTTTGACCTTGTCCCTCTAGATCTTGCTTCAGAGAGAAATCCATCCCTCCTTAGAATGTGGCTGTGGCGGGCCTTGTCTTCACATTCCTAGTCTCTCTTTCTCTCTCTCTGTGTCCACGCTTGGACTCTGTCTTTCCAGTCTGCTTTCTTCTTTGGTTTTGTGATTCCTTTGTGTTTTGGTAGACATGTGTGGACTATCTTCTCAGCTTGTAGAGTGCCAGTAGCTAGGTCGCCTCCAGCCAGCCATCCTCTAACTCTCCATAGTGAGCAGTGTGGAGAACTGCGCCCCCACCCTGCACTGTTTAGAAGGACATTGTGATGTTTCATCATTGATCAATTAGCATGAAAATCAACTTTTAAATTTTAGTGGCGATAATTCAAATACAAATAATGCTTCTCTACATTGTTAGTTTTCCTTGTGCTTCCATTGAGTTTGTTACCTAGTGTCGTATAAAGAATTTCCACAAACATAGCAACTTAAAGTAGCAGAATTGTCACCTCACGGCTCTGCAGGTCAGAAACCCACAAGGCTGTAGTTAGGGTGTCAGCTAGGGCTGGGTTCTCACATGGAGACTCTCCGGGGAAGGATCCGCTTCTGATATAAGAAATTGCAGCCAGGTGGTGGTGGCAGCGGCGCACGTCTTTAATCCCAGCACTCGGGAGGCAGAGACAGGTGGATCTCAGTGAGTGTGAGGCCAGTCTGGTCTACAAAATGAGAGCCAGGACAGCCAGGGCTACACAGAGAAACCTTGTCTCCAAAAAGCCCAAAAAAAAAAAAAAAAAAAAAAGAAGGAAAAGAGAAAAGAAAGAAATTGGCAGGATTCAGACCATAGGCCGAGGGACTGAAGGCTTCAGTTTCTTACTGGATATTGAGGCCACCCTCAGCTTCTTTCTATGTGACTCTTCCTAGTGGAAAGCTATTTATTTCATTCAATAAGCAAGTGGAGGAGTGTTGGGGAGATGTCTCACTTAGTAAAGTTGCTTCATAAGCATTCAGTTTGGATCCCTAGTACCTGTGTAAAAATCTGGGCGTGATGGTGAGCGCCTGTAATTTCAGTTCTGGGGAGGCAGAGACAAGGATGATCCCTCAGGTTTTCTGGCCAGCCAGTTTAGCCCAATGGGGGGAGATTCAGGTTCAGTGAGAGACCTTGTTTCAAAAATTAAGGTGGAGGATAATTGAGGAAGACATTTGGCATCAGCCTCTGGCCTGTGGACCACATACGCATTCATACACATTTGCATGTGCACGCGCATGCTCATGCATGCACACATGCACACACGCCCATGGCCCACAAAGGAAAGTTTCTTAGAAGATGGATGATAAAGTCTTACATAATAGAGTCACAGTATTGATATCTCCTCATCTCTTTGGTAGTTTGTTGCTGAAAGCAAGCCATAGGCATGACTCTCAGCAATAGAAGTCACAGGCTGTTAAAGTCTGAAATAATTGCTTTGGTCAAAGAAATTTCCCTTCTCTTGGGGCTGATGGATGCCAAGGTGCCTTGCTGATGTGTGAGGTCTTTTGGAAAGGATAGGAAGTTACTTGAAGTTTAAACTATTTTCATTTAATTTATTTATTGCATGTGTACACATGTGTATGTGTGCACACGCATGCTGTGGCACATGTATTGAGGCCAGAGGACAACTTTTTGGAGTTAGTTCTCTTTACATTGTGTGGATCCTGGGGATTGAACTCAGGTCATCAGGCTTGAGAGCAAGTACATTTACTTTACTAAGCCATCTCATTGGCTCTAAAAGTTTTGAGGTTCTATGTGTATATGTTGTATTCATGTCAGGTTATTGTTCTTGATTTCCTAAGAAGGTGGCAGAGATCTAGACATCAGCCAGTGCCGGACTATTTCATGACACCTCTGGATGATGGCATAGTGCTGATCAAAATCTTTTATAAATAATTAGTGGTGGTGGTGAAGGTGGAGGCAGCGGTGGTGTTTGAACCCAGGGCTTCCCAGGAGTTAGGCAAACACTCTTCTGCTATACTACCCACACCAGCCCACCTAGCTGACTGACTTCTTTTAAATGATAGACTTTGAGTTTAGAAGATGAAAGTACTTTAAAGAGTCTGGGGAGTGAAAACTGATTGGTATTGCCCTGCACAAAACCCTGAAAAAAACCTTGATTTTGACTATGATCGCTTGAAAGCTGCTCTGTAGTAAAAGAGAGGCAGCCGTCTTCAGTAGCTGCTTATGCTCAAGGTCAGAGTATCCTACTCATTGAAAATTGAGTTAGACCTTGGGGAAAAACATTTCAACAGTAAGTTGGCTTACACTAAATGAACAGAAAGGGAGGAGATTGACGTTAGTATGCTTACAAAGGCCTTCTCCACTGTAGCCCACATCACATCCCATTTTCCTTTGGACATCTTTGACAACTCTCATCCAGAAGCTTTTGCAAATCATTCCATACCTCTAAGTGTGAACTCCTTTTTGGACTTTACTCTTACTTATCTGTTCCTTGAGGGAAATAGCTACCTTTAGAGAGACTTCTTCAATTTTATCATTTAAAAAAAAATAAACATGCTGGCTTACATAGGGTGGCTACTTAAATACTCACCAAATTTATTTTTGTATCTACTGGGAGGCACTACCATCTCAGGTGGATCTTGGACCCCCAGCGAGCTGACGTTGTGGTCCCCAAGATGTTTCGATGGTCTGTGATGACAAAGTAATTTTCACAGTAATAAGGTTGGATTTCCCTTCTCACTCGTTCATCCAAGAGTGCACTACAGGGGACGTAAATGTTGACGCTCTTTCCAACAGCTGGTACAGTGTATACTTATGCTTTTTTCCATTTTACAGCTTCTCTGTTTTAATTTAAAACATGGTAAAGATTAACAAATAAAACTCACAACAATTACATCATAAGTACTATTTTTTTTTTAACCTGGCAGATAGAACTACAGCTGAGAAAACATCTCCATCAGATTACCAGTAGGCAAGTCTGCAGTACAATTTTTTTGATTAATGATTGATGTGGGAGGGGAAGGACCAGTTCTCTCAGGAAAGGCTGAGTCTTGGCAGGCTGAGCAAGCCACAGGGAGCAAGCCAGTAATCCGTACTCCTCCATGGCCTCTGCATCAGTTCCTACCTCCAGGCTCCTGCCTGGAGTTCCTGCCCCGACTTCCCTTAGTGATGGAGTGTGACCTGAGAGTTGTAAGACGAAATAGACCCTTTCCTCCTCAAGCTGCTTTTGGACATGGTGTTTTATCACAGCAATAGAAACCCTACCTAAGACAGACACCTGATTTGCCATTCAGCTGAAGTATTCATACACTGCTTAACTTCCTGATGAGCTTCATGATAGAAAGTCTTTTTTTTTTTTTTTTTTTTTTTTTCCAAGACAGGGTTTCTCTGTGTAGCCCTGGCTGTCCTAGAACTCACATTGTAGACCAGGCTGGCCTTGAACTCAAGAGACAGTCTGCCTCTGCCTCCAGAGTGCTGGGATTAAAGGCGTGCACCACCACTTTCCGGCAGTACCAAGGAACTTTTGAGCATACGTTTGAGAACTACTCTCTTCCTCTATGGAAACACGGTTGAAGTAAATCCCCCTTCTGCTTCTTGAAAACCTAGATCTGGTTGTCCACACACATTGGAGATTGAGAGGGAGGCTAAGATTCAGAACTACGGTTATTGGGGACTTGACTCTTGGGGTTTGGAGTGGGCAATCGTTCTTGACAGACAGATATTCCAACTTCCTGTTTCTAGTTTTCCGTGCAGAGATGTATGTGCTTAAATGTAGCTGTCAGTATTTTGAGCTGAGTTTAGGTGGTGAGAAGTCTGTCAACACTCCATGTTCAGAACACAGTCTCCTCCCCGCAAGGCGATGCAGGTGGCTCCCAAGCCCAGAGCCTCTCTGATATGCTTTCTCCAGAAATTAAACTGAGGCCTCTGGAGACTGAGTGCAGTGGGCAGCCCTAGCTGCCATAGCAAAACTTCATTGTCTGGAAGGCTATGCATCAGAGACCTTTTCACTGATCCATCTGGAGGCTGAAAGTCCAAGATGGTGGCAGACGTGCCAGTGTCTGCTGAGGCCTCTCCTCAGGCTTGCGGATGGCTTGCTTTCCTCCATGTCCTCACAGCATGGAAGGAGAAAGCTGTGACATGCTCTCTTATAAAGCCGCTGGTCCTAGAGGATTAGGGGCCTCCCATATGATACCATTTACCTGAGTTATCTCTTTACATACTGTCACACTTGGAGGCTCTGGAAGTTAAGGCTCAAACCTAACAGTTTTGGAGGACAAAAACAGTCCATGACATTTAGCAGCCTCTAGGCTACACCCTCTCCATACTCTTCTGGCTAATTCTCCCCCGTTCATAGTCCTCATGTCTTTTCCTTCTGAGGTGATGGGCGCTTCCCATTGAACCTTTTCATCTTTTGACTTTTCTGGAATCTATGAGGCAGGGACACCTCTTCTAGACACCAGGTATGTTGGCAGTCAATTCCTAACTCCAAGGGACACCTTGGGCAGCAGGACTTGGTATTCATTTTTGCTTTGCTCGGGAACCCACCATGGGATCCTACTTGATCATTCCAAAGGATACACTCTTAGTCTCTCTCCAGGCTAATCTAAAAGTGCTCCATCTGGGGGACCTCAGACTGGCCACACTTGTTCGGCTTTCAGTTAAAAATCTGGCCTCAATATGCACTGGACAATGGCCACTGCTGGTCTGAATTTGGAGCTTTCAATTTCAATATCTAAAAAGGTCTAAACAGCTTCATCAAACGAAATGGAGAGTGGTCTAAGGTTCCCCCATATAAGCCCCCAGAATCACCCAATCACCCCCTGGTTCCTCCTCCTAATTCCTCTTCACCCACTTGGGCTCTTCCAGCCCTTCAACATCACAGCCTACTCGTAGTTCCCCCAACCCCCACCCTCCACACCTTCAAGTCTCTTTTTTCGATCTTCACTCCTGTTCCCTGCTCATTTCTCCATGTATGAACTGCAGACTTTACCAGCTCAAACTTCGAAAGGTGATTCCCTAAGCACCCCCCTCAGATGCTAATCTGGCTGCTAAGTACCCCCTCCCCATGATCAAAAGCATCTGGTAACATTCTGTAGGAAGTTACTCTTCTGCAACTCAGAAGAGTCCAGCAGTGACTCTAGCCACTATATCAGACACAGCTTTTTTGAGCCGAGACCACAAAATTCCTTCCTGTTTCTTTATTTTGTTATTTTGGGCCTACCTTCCTAGGCCATAGGTATCATCTCCCTTCTATATCCATACCGACCTACCTAACTTGTGTTTTGTTTTGTTTTTTAATTAAGAGAAGAGTGTAACCATCCACATTTGATCTGGGAAATGGTAGATTTCACAGGGTCTTGAAATGCCTTGATTGGGGATGGGCTCACTTTACCACGGGGTTGAGTTCACCATGGGCAAAAAACAACCACATGGTTTGCTGCCATCTTGGCTGGGTGATCTCATCAAGATGGAGACAACCATGTGACTTGGCTGCCATCTTTGCTAATGATGGCATAAAGAAGACAAATACCATGTGACTTCATCTTAGTCAGTGCTATCACATGTCTCAAGCCAATTGACAACACCCATAAAATGTCATAGTCCCGTTGAATCATCTGGAGATCTCTGTACCCTTTTTATATTAGACTAAGGAGGTAACATCAAACCTCTAAGAGTTTTTTTAATTTTAATGTTTTGTTTGGTTTTAATTTTGATATCATTTTTTACGTGACACATTTACTACCTTCTAAGGAGACCTAAAAGTCTTCCCAGCCACGAGTCTCCAATACTGGCATACTATCAAAGAGAGCCAACACCTTGACTCATACTCACAGGTACCAACAGATAGGCAAAAGATAAATTGCCAAGTGCTAGACAAGCTGCTGCCAGTGAAGAGCTGGTACAGTAGGCTCTGCCGGGTCTCAGTGCCGGGTCTCAGTGCCTGTTCTTTCTGCCTGTATCTCCAGGCCTATTTTCCTCTGGGATAATTTTTTTTTTTACACCCTCAGTATCCCTTTGTTCCACACATCTGTTTTTGTTTCTGCTCAATCTAACATTACTAACAATCACTATGTTAAATCTCCATTTAACAATGAAAGTTATAAAGATAGGATCCCGAGCCAGGCAGCGGTGGTGCACACCTTTAATCCCAGCACTCGGGAGGCAGAGGCAGGTGGATTTCTGAGTTCAAGGACAGCCTGGTCTACAGAGTGAGATCCAGGACAGCCAGGACTACCCAGAGAAACCCTGTCTCAAAAAACCACACACACACACACACACACACACACACATACACACACACGCACACACACACCACACACATACAAAAGGATCTCAACAAACTATAATGCTCAAAATCTTGGCTTATTAAAATATATTTTGTGTATGATTATGTTTATATAGTCTGTCTATGTGTGATTATGGTTTGTTTTTTTATGTCATGTACTTAGCACCAAATTGACTGATAAATAAAAGGTATGTAAACTAAAGTTGTTAACTTGGCCCAACTTCATTTTGTTCAAAGTAAAAGTAAATTAAAAATATAGATAATGATGAAAATGGCCCATGGTCCAGAATCTTTCTTTGGAACAATTAATATGAGCTTTTAAGTTTAAAATTCTAAAATCTGCCTTTAAGAATAAGATATACATAATCATACAATTATGGTCAAAATGTTTCTCCTTGATCCCTATCCCAATTGTGGTTTTACGGCATGGTCCCTATTACCTGAGGGTATAAATTAGCTTTCAGAGTTGATAATGCCTACTTCAGGATAGGTTTTTCGTATTAGACAGCTGTCCTCTCTTTAGAGAAATGGAACTATGTGCTTTTAAGTGTGTTTTATATGTAAATAAATGTATAGATAAGTACAAGCATTTTAAGATTTTTTTTAAAAAAAACCAGTATGACCTCTCTGAAAAACAAAATGAACAAGTGGGTTTTTCAAGATCCTTGAGATGATGGCAGCAGGGCTTGTTAAATGTTAATACTCCTTCACAAAAAGAGGGGATAAGTGGGCCATCACAGCCTGTTACATATGGTCTATGTGACTGTAAGATGTCATCATACCTACTGAGTAAAGACTTTTCAGTGTGACGCCTTCTAGGTCGCCCAAACTCCCGTCAGTAACCCCTTACCAATCCCCTGTAAGTAAACCCAATAAACTCACTGGTTCCCCAGGGTGAACTTTAAAGTTGAACTTGGATTTGTCATTGGGATCTTAGGAAGCAGAGAGGGACACTGCTTAGTTCTCCCCTTTCCCAGGGGGAAGAGTCTCACAACAGATAGCAAATTTACTTCGTAATGCTACTATGTCTCAGGGGATTAAGAAATTAAAAAAAAATGTTATAAGGATAAAAAGATAAATTATTTTAGTAAAGAAGGATTTATGTATGAGATTAAGATAGATGGGTATTTACAAAATGAAAAAAGAAAGCTTTTGCAAATTATGAAGGTCTGAGTAAGTTATTTAAGGTGCATAAAGGGTGAGACTTACAGATAATCTATATAGTATTGGTTCTAAGGTTTAAGAGCACCACTTATAAAAACTAGCTAAATGTGTATCTAATCAGAGTTTATTTAGAAATGTGTGACCACTAGAACATTACACAGTAGTTAGAAGTGCAGCCTGATGTAGCTGATCTGGGTGTTGATAACCATTAGTTGAAGTCTACTGTGGTGTAGCCACAGAGACTAAAAGGGAGAATTTTCCTCCTTATCCTCCAAGGTCAATGAGGTCCCAGGGGACTGGGGGTCATCTCTCAATGTTCTGCAGCTGGGAAAAGCCATCTGTTCTCTTGTTGAGGGAGGCCGTGGAGACCCCGCTCAATGAATTCTAACCGGAGTACAATCTCTGAAGAGGGTGAACATTGAGGAAAGAGTTCTGTAGTGAGAAGCCACAGCCAGGCCAAGCCAGGCCTTTGACTTATCCTCATGTAGACACACAACTGCTAAAAGATGGCCCGAGGAGTCAGAGATGCCTCACAAGCCCAAGTGATCCCGATGACCGGATCCTCAACAGGCCTTCACAGTGGAAAAATAAATAATTCTGGCTGTCTTTGTGGTCTTAAATGCATCCACCAGGAAAGTAGACTAAAGATGATCAGTATGTCTCTCAGCAATTCAAGGGACTGCAGTTCTCAGACCTTACACTTGGCCATATGAAATGTTATTTGGGCAATTACTTGTCACTAATGATCCTCTTCCTGATACATGTATTATCCACATGTAGGACAAGACCTTCCTTGGCTTGCTTGAGCGTTACAGTGTCTACCTACAGTTGGGAAATGCGCCTTTCTTCTTAAATGCTGAGGCCAAGTCTAAAAGCTGTATTTACCAACTAAGGGACACTCTATCTGGAAGAGTACTCTTCACAGTTGTAACGTGCCTTTCTGCACCCTCACCACCCATGTGCCCTGACTAAAGGAGGCTGCCAGATACTCTGCCATCCACCTCACAGGTTTGGGAAATTACTCAGGATATCCAAGGGATGTCCTTGGAACACTGCGAGACAATCCTATACAAATGACTCAGTAGGATTCTATTTTTTCTTAAATTGTCTTAGCTGCTGACTTTCAATGACTTTTAAAGCTTCCAGGTGCTTATGCAGGCGTCTGATGTAACAAACTGCTAATTACAGTTACCTTGTCCTTCTCCAGGGCTCTGTCCAGTCACTTGTATAATAAAATTTGACCTTACCAAACAAAACTTATGCCAGTCTTGAGGTAACTTTCCCCCTCATCCACTTCATCTCCTAATGTTCTCCACAAAGTTGTAGTACAACAGTATCAAAAATCACCAGTGTTCCTAACACTTGTGGCAGAGCCTGCCGAGGGGTCTTGGGATGGTTTACCTGCATGTTCTCTTCTTCCAATAAGAGCAAAACTGCCCTATTTTCTTAAATATGTTCTCAGTAAGAATTATCGTGTGTGTGTGTGTGTGTGTGTGTGTGTGTGTGTGTGTGTGTGTGTGTTACAAATGCTACCACACTCACATAACACACTCCCAGGATGCACACTCATCAAATGGGTGATTCATGTCCTGGATCGTTGCCATCTTAAGGTTCTTTGTAGTTCTGTAGATAGGACCCTCCTCTGAGGCACCCAAACTATTGCCATTTCTACACTGCTCCTTTTGTTAGCTTGAAGCACTTAAGAGAGATCTGTGATGCCAAACCCATAAAAACAGTTGGGGTGACCTCTGAAAAGGTAACAAAGGGCTCATCCAACTCACCCCTCTTGTTGCCATTCTGGGTGTTCTTTTTTTCAGGACTCAGTACTGAACCAGCTGGACGGATGGCTTCCTGACACCAGTTAACCTCTCTGTCCCATCAGAAAACCTCAAAGAAATTTCAGATCAGATTAACATCCTTCAGGGTCAGCTTGATTCTTTGGCTGCTGCAGAACTCCAAACTTAAAGAAGATGAGATATCCTGACTATGGCTGAGGATGGGGTTTGTGTTCCTCCTCCAGGAACAATGCTCTTTCCACACCAACAAACTCTAACTGGCTCGAGAAAGGGCTCAAAGACGCAGGGAGCACACAAAGATGGAACCGCCCACCTCTTCCTGTGGGCTTGTTCTCTTCCACACTGGCTCCTCCCCTGGACCACTTCTTTCGTCCTTACTATCCTCACACTTACATTTTTATCCTGTCCTTTACATGTTTGGCTTACTGAACCCAGCTCTCCTAAAGTAACCAGACTTCCCTCTGTACCCAAATGGGAATCTTCCATGTAGACGTCAGTGGCTTTCATCCTCCAACAAAACAGCTCCGTTTTGTTCCTGAGACATCTACAAGAGTTCCTTTTGGATGCCGGGGAGAAGCTCTGACTGCAGAGAACCTTTGTCCCTTTCGACTCAGACCCATATAATTCTTTGTTAGTCCTCTGTTTTCTGCTGCTCCCCTCCTTCCATGCTGTCTAGACTCCTGTTGCATCTGTTCCGTACTCCTGGCAGTGGGACTCATGGCTGTCACCTAAATGACTGGACCTGGAAGGAAACATTTCTTTTAGCGTTCTTTTACTTCACTTGTACGACAAGCCTTGGCTTCGTACATTGCCACTCTTCCTTCAACCTGTTAGGCCCTCAATGGACTCTACTCTTTTTTTTTTTTTCTCCGAGACAGGGTTTCTCTGTGTAGCTTTGCGCCTTTCCTGGAACTCACTTTGTAGACCAGGCTGGCCTCGAACTCACAGAGATCTGCCTGGCTCTGCCTCCCGAGTGCCGGGATTAAAGGCTTGCGCCACCGCCCAGCGATGGACTCTACTCTTGTCTCTCCCTTTAATCTCCATACAGGGGGGCTGGGTACCCCTCTTAAACAAGAGCCATCAGCTCTTAAAAGCAGCCAGGTCCATTTCCTCATCCAACTGCTGGGTCTGTCTGCCCACTGAGGTTCCCTTGTCACTGTGGATTCACACCCTTCTCAAGCTGTATCTTTGCACGGTGACCGACTCCTTTCCAGATCCTCTGCCCATAACAGACCATCCCAGACAGCTCTCGTTTTCTTGGGCCTTTTACCGTCTCCTACTCTTTCCATAATCCTGAACATTGAGCTCTTGCTGTCTTCCATCTTATCAATTCTCCTAGCATCCTTCCCATTGGACCCAATCTACCCTTGTCAAATACCCATGGCCCTTTGAGACGCAATACAAATCCTTCTCCTTGTCCTTTATGCACGCTCCCATCCATGGACATCCACCTCCTCTCACTAGCTCACTCTGTCCCACTTCTCACCCTCCCACCCCCCTTCCTGGGCAATCTCTCAGCTTCATTCTGGAACTGTTTTCAGCCCTCTGACAATTCTTTTTCAAAAGTTTCTCTAGGAGTACATGACAGCAATCCCATAATCCATCACAGTTGATCTACCCTTCCTTCCTTATTTCCTCCTTCCTTCCTTCAATTTTTTTTTTTTGAGACAGGGTCTTACTGTGTAGTTCAGGCTGTCTTGAACTCACTATGTAGACCAGGCTGGCCTCAAACTCACAGAGATCCTGCTTCTGCCTTACAGGTGCTGGGGTTAAAAGGCTGTGGCCCACCACACTTCTTTTTCAACAGACCTTAAACTGCCCCCTCCAAAGAAGACCCTTCTCATCTTGAAACAGCTAAGAAAGAGACAATGCCCCTGTTCCTTTCTGTTGGTTTGTGTTTGGCTTGTTTCCAGGGTCTGTAATGATAGAATGCCCTGGCTGAAGAACACTAGAAATCCGCCTAGGTCAGCCTTGCTGTCTTTGCTCAACTGTGTTCAGCTTGCCACATCTGTGCCTCAGTGAGAAAGAACTGTCTGTGGAGACAATTTCTCAAGATAGTCTGCTTTGCTTGAGCAAGCAGCTCCAAAAGCAGGACTTTGTGAATTTGTCAGGACTGGCTTAACCTAGATAACCCTTCTCAGCTGTATCAACTTCCTCATATCTAAGCCCCTCGCCCACTCCTGTAAGAGCCCTGACTAGCTCCCTCGCAGGCACAGGAACGTGGCTGCCCCTCGCTGTGCTAATAAACACAACCTGTTGAGGCCAGACTTTGATCTCTCCCCTGCTCTGTTTCTTTACTCGGCACTCCCAATTCTAAGACTCAAATGTAAGAGTTTCACGCTTTCTTTTTTTTTTCATTTTGACCATTGCATGTGAATTTGTTTTTATTTAGACTTTTTGCTTTTAATTCTCACCTTTCTCTCCAATTCTGCAAAGTCCTTAGTCATTCTTTGAGTGTTACGTTTCCTATACCCCCTCCCTTCCTTCTGCCTTGGACCTCCACCGCCATCTGTGAAGGCTTCAGAGTGTCTCACACCTGCTCACCACATGTTGACTCCCTTCCTCCTATTTGCACTTGGGAAAGCTTTCCTTTCTTCCCTCCCTGCCTCTTCCCTCTAGTGAGTTCTTCAGATCTGTCTTCTACTCCAGGCTCCTGTTACACTATCCTCATCTGCTACAGGACCCACTGAAAACTACTTCCTTGATAATACTTCTCACTGACAACATTTTTATATAGTTCTTTGAAAAAAAAATCCCCTTTTCATAGTGCTTTATTTGCCTGGCATGTCTGAGGCCCAAGTCTGAGTCCCCAACACTCCCTGGTGTCCCCAACAGAATTTTCTACCAATGCATTGTAGCTGTGCCTTTTTATGAGCTACAGCATGGCATTTCTGTGTGTGTGTGTGTGTGTCTGTGTCTGTGTGTCTGTCTGTCTGTGTGCACACTCAGCACATAAGGAGCAGGGTGATGGCATCTGGCAACTATCACTTCTTTGTTCCAGCCCTAGGCCTTCACTCCCACAGTCTATACACATTGGAAATTGAACTCCTGGGGGTTGATTTCTCTAGTCTCTCTTAACTCCACGCCCACCCAAGTGTCTCTCAAACACTCTCCTTTGCTGTGAACAACTGTTCTCGCTCTTGTATCTATGCTGCGATGCCACAGATGAACAGAATCTGTTTTTCTCAGCACACAGGGACACACATGATCCATTCACTTCAAAGGCATTTGGATATTGTGGTTTAAATGGAAAAAAAATGTCCCCCATAGTCTCTGACATTTGAATGCTTCATCCCCAGTTGTGCCCCTTAGGGAGGCTTAGGAGGTGTGGCCTTGCTGGCAGAAGACCAGCTGGGGGAGGGCTTTGAGAGTTCAAAGACTCAGGCTGTATCCTGCTGGCTAATGGGGATGGGCTCTGGTCCCTCTGGAACCATAGACCAAAAGAAACCCTTCCATCTCTAAGTTGCCTTGGCCATGGTGTTTCACCACAGCGATGGACAGGTAACTAGTACAGAATGTAGAGAGCCAAATGGCGTTTGGAGAGACAGAAGTCGATGTCTTAGAAACATAAACAACCTCAAATTGAAGCTCAGACATGTGCAGCTTAAAGTTCGGCAGCCTCTCTGCTCTGTCCCTCCCCCGCCCACTCCTCAGTGTCTTCCATTCTCTACTGAATGACTTTTTGATTCATTTTTCTATAGAATAATTCTGCTATTCTGTCTCTTTCCTTTTCTTCAATAGCTAGGGTTTTTATTATAGACAAGAGAACCCACTCAACTACAAAAACAAACAAACCAAAACCAAATCAAAACCCCCAAACCCCAAACTGATTTAGCTGTTGACAATACGGCAGCTCAGAGTCAACGAAAGGACCAGGAGAGCCACTTACTAGCCACCGAGTCACAGGGAATGTCTGCGTTCATTTATGTTTGTATTAATCTCTTTCATTAGAATTTTCTTGATGCTTTTCTTCTTTATCATTTATGAATCGAAGTCCTAGCACAGGTGATTCCCCTGCCTGTGCTACCGACTGCTGGGATTCAGGTGTCTGCCACTTTGCTAGCATGATTTTCTAGATTTCTTCGGATATGAAAAAAAAAAAGCCCCAAAACAACACCACCACCATCCTTTTAATTAAATTAATTTAGATTTTATTACTTTATGTGTTGGAGTGTTTTACCTGCATGTATATATGCACACCACAAGCATTCTCTGTACCTGTATAGGTATGAACACGTAGGATCCCCTGGAACTGAAATTATGGATGGTTGTGAGTGACCATGTGGGTGCTTGGAACCAAACTTGGATCCTCTGCCTAGGCAACAAGTGCCCTTAACCACTGACCCACCTCTCCACAGTGCACTTGTGGAGGTCAGAGGACGAATTGATTTGCTCCTACCACGCGGTTCCTGGGGAATCAAACTCAGATCACCGGGCTTGGAGGCCCGCGTCTTCGCCCACATGCCCTGTCTTGCATTATTTTGGGGGGCCTCCAAAATTAACGCCAATTATGTTTTTGATTTTCTCTGAGGAATCCGTGGTGCTTTTCTGGTTGCTATCAGATTTTCCAGTCTGCTTACCTCTCTGCAGAAGGTAAGCTGATACCTCCCGGCGGCGGCGGGGGCAAAAGCGGTGATTAGAAAAACACGAAGTCTGCTCAATGGCTGCTCTCGCTTGTCCGAGACAGTTTCCTGCGTGTCGGATGAAGGATTTGACTTTGAGTCTGTCTTTTCTTTCTCTTTAAAGACCTTCTCCAGACAGGGCTGTTCCTAATGAAATTCCATGGATCCTTCTCCAAAAAAAAAAAACCCGCCATTTCAGTATGTCAAAGCCGGGCTGGCCTCACTCAGGCTCTTGAAACGCCTGTCTCCATTAAACAAAGACGTCACTGAGAGGAGAATTAGTCGCTCAGCGGGAAAGCCCCCTACGAATAGGCTTCCCATCCCTGTTAACCTAATTCTCTGCTGGAGTCACAAACCACGCTATGGTTCCCGACTATACAACTAGACACAGAGGATCAGAGTCACCCTGCCACCGTGTGGCCATGTTGAGAACTGCACGTCCCCAGATGCCTGGTTTCTTCCCCTCCACCCCAATGTCCTGCAAGACGGAATTTGGTCACCCTAGGTGGCTTCTGCCACTGGCTTTTTGAACTAATGTAATTTGAAGAGCTTATTGAAAAGAGAAAAGAAAAGAAACTTCTAAATAACTTTTAAAAGAAATGTGACTTTAGTAAATTTCATCGGTTGTGTAGAAACATCTTAGTAAGATAATGTGTGTTCACATCAAGACTGGGCCAAAGTTGTGTACCAAAGCTGGTTAAGGGGGATGCTCTGAGTAAATTTTCTGTGGATTAAAGAAGCATGTACGGCAGGTATTAATTTTAGATGACAGTTATGTTTTAGGTTGCATCTTTTTTTTTCGCTATGTTAATTTTCTAACTAGCTGCTCCTGACTGAGAAGGTGAAATGCAATCCCTGTCATTATTAAGGCGCCTTCCCATTCCTCAGGATCACAGGAGTCCAAGGCTGGTTCCAGGGCACTCCCCACTGAAGACTCCATGTACTGCTGCACACTCTGCTCTGCGGCAGCCAAGGACCGGATCTGGGCATCTGAGCTGTCGGATGATCCCCCCTAGCCATTCACACCATTGGCCACGGTTGGACAGTGCCTTCTAGTCACCATCTAGGGGCTTTCTAGACTAGTTCCTCCAATCCCTACCCACCTGGTAGAGTTGGGAACGGGACTAGAATTCCAGACAAAACACACTCCCTCCAACCCATTCCTCACTCAGCCCTGGAGAATATGGACGTTCTGTTACTCTCTTGCACAAACCACTGCCTGCACGGGAACTGCATGAAACTTCATTAGGAGCCTGTACTAAGGAAGCTACTAGGTATATGTTGTGGCTATTGCTAAGGGATCTAGAACTCCATGTGTACAATTGTCTGCCTTCTTTGGAGAGAGCATGGAAAGTGATTATAGAAGCTAGTACCAGGAAGAAGACACAGGATACCATCTCCACTGTGCTAGGTGTATGCCGTGGATCTGAAGCCTCTGCTGGGTGAGATCTGCTCCTTACTTGGGTCAACCCTAGCAGCTGGAAGGGCCCTTTATCAAATGAGGTGCAACCTTTGTCTGAACCCTACACTGGCTTTTAGCAGCATGAAGATGATGTCACAGCCTCGGTGGGTGCTGAATGGCTACCCAGTGCTAAACACCAGAGTGGGCTCTGAAGACGTGCTGAAGGAAGCTCTTGTGGTCTGAATGTGTGTCTCAAAGTTGTAGCTAGAGTTTTCTCTCCAGGTCCTGCCAAGCACCTGCAGTCCAACAGCCCACTTATAAAGTAATCACACAGAGACTTATATTACTTATAAACTGTGTGGCCCTGGCAGGCTTCTTGCTAACTGTTCTTATATCTTAAATTAACCCATTTCTATTAATCTATAGGTTGCCATGTGGCTCGTGACTTACCGGTACCTTATATCTGGCTTTTCATGGTGGCGGCTGGCAGTGTCTCCCCACCTCAGCCTTCCTGTTCCCAGAATTCTCTTCTCTGCTTGTTCCACCTATACTTCCTGTCTGGCTACTGGCCAATCAGCGTTTTATTTATACACAGCAATATCCACAGCACAAAGTACCCAGTGCTATCGTGTTGACACCCAATGGGAGGTGTGTAGGTCCTGAGGACTCTGTTTCATGAGGGTTCATAGTGCTATACAAAGGCTTTCAGGAGTGGCTTTCTCTGTAGATGTAATGGTTTTATTAAATAAGAAACAGAGCCAAATGCAGAGTTAAAAGCCCCAGAGGTCAGAGCAGTAGCTAAGAGCTGATACTAAAAACCCTTTCTTACCCTTCGCTGCCGCTGTCGTCCTTCCCCTCAGAAAGAGACCTACTTCCTGTGTGTCTGTCTTTTTATTGACCTTCTGTTCTGCCTTCTCATTGGTAAACCCAGCCATATGACCTCCTCATCACTGCCTGTGTATACAGACCTCTAGGTCTCTATGGTTGGTATTGAGATTAGAGGCGTGTGTCTCCATGCTGGTGGTATCCTTGAACACACAGAGATCTGCCTGTCATGTGATTGGGATTAAGGGCGTGTGCTACCACTGCCCAGCTTCTGCTATGGCTTGCTATTAGCTCTGACCCCCAGGTAACTTTATTTATTAACATACAAATAAAATCACATTTCAGCATAAATAAAATATCACCATACTTCTCGATTCTTTTCTGCTACGTGAAGATACATTTTTGTCAAATGAGAGTGTAGTAAGGCCCTGGCCAGGTAACGAGACCTTGATCTTGGGCGCCTAGCCTCTGGGGTTGTGGGACATAAGTTTCTTTTTGCTTTGAGTTACTCACATGGTTGTTCTGTTATGGAAGCCCAAAGGGGCTAAAGTTGAGGTGACAGTGACTCTACTCTGAGATCAGTCATAGGGACTGGCATCTGACTGTGGTCACAGTCCATTCCAGGCAGTGGGAACAGCATTGGAGCAAGTGTGAGGGATAGAAGCCATGGTTGATTCTGGCAGTGTGTTGTGGCTCAGTGTGGTGCACTGGGAGAAGCTAATTGGAGATGTGAGTAGAGTTGAGTTGGGCAGAAGGCTAACCACAGAGGACTTCATTTACTGTGCTAATACAATTTGCTGTCCCAGCCCAGCACAGCACAGTCCATTTTCTATTGTATGATGTCCCCATGGACTTAGGAGAAGACTGTGCAAGTCCCTTAGGACTAACTGCATGTCTGTGTTTTTAACTTTCCGATCAAGAAAATGTTTCTCAACTGGGAATACTGTGGGGAGGGAAGAGGGAAAAAGAAGATGAACGGAAGGAAGAAGACGAGAGAATGGAAGAAAGACAGAGATGCGTTAGCTGTCATTAGACTGGGCAAGCAAAGGGTGTTCAGGGATTGAATTTAGGCAATGTCTGGACAGAGAAGTCATTTTAGAGATGGTGTCAAGAGCGTTTCTATGTAAGGTTTGATAGGTATCTGGGATTAGATACTGTGGGTGAGAGAGAGAAAAGATGAGAGTTTTCAAGTTTAGAAAGTGGCTGCATGGAAATGGTGTCATATGAGACAGAGATGAAGCAGGAGCAGATTTGGAGGCCAAATATATTTTGGGGGTACATTTAAAGTGCATGTCAGACTTCTGGGTGGAGAAGCAGAGCATATTGGAAGGCTGAGTGCGGAGCTTGGCAGTGTTGGAGGTTTGCGGTTGGGAAGCGCTAATGACTAAGCCTCAGAGAAGCCCCAAGAGTTGGCTCTGTCACCCAGATGAGGAGAGTGGGTGGAGGAGGCGGGTCCAAAGCTGCAGACTGGATTTCCAGCACCCACGTTAAGATTCACACCCATCTGTAACTCTAGTTCCAGAGGACCCACTGCCTTCTTCTTGCCTCTGTAGGCACCAGGCATGCACACAGTGCACAGCCATGTATGTAGGTAAAACACTCATACACACAAAAATGAATAAATAAGAATGTAAATGTAAAATAACCTATTCTGTAAATGCAGACAATTTATTTACTACTATACTGATGAAAGAAAAATGTGGAGTTTGACTTCCTGCTGGTCTTACTTGTCCCAAATAGAGATGCAAAGTCAGGAGAGAGAGAGAGAGAGAGAGAGAGAGAGAGAGAGAGAGAGAGAGAATG
>CABHPH010160786.1:18580-40339 GCA_902168325.1 Peromyscus nudipes | reverse complement strand
CCCCCTTCTCCTCCTCCCTCCCTCCCCCTCCCCCCACTGAGTCCAGTAGCCTGCCTGTTGCAATGTTGACCGGTCTTGCTGGCCTGGCCTTGGGCCAGTAACCGTAGCCGCAGGGAGTCCATGAGTGCGGTCTCCATGTCTCAGCACCCTCCCCATCCTTAAGATCATATTTGTATGGTGAATTACATTTTTTATTCACTTTTATTTTATGTGTGGGTATTTTGTCTGTATGTATGTCCTTGCACTACATGTGTGCCTGATACCCATGGAAGCTAGAAAGAGGATGGTGGAGTCCCCAGAGACTGGAGTTACAGACGATTATGGGTTGCCGTGTGGGTGCTGGGAATTGAACCTGCATCCTCTGGAAGAGAGTCAGTGATCTCAACTGCTGAGCCATCTCTCCAGCCCCTCTTGTTTCTTTGTTGACGTTGTTCCCTTGACAATTTCATACTGGTATAGAATGCATTCTGATAACTCTCTCCTGACCCTCTCATGTCTTCCTCCCATGCCAGACAACACCCCTTCCCTCTATATGTCCCTTCCCCAGACTCAGGACCTTTGGTTTTATTGTGTGGTCCACATAGTTTACCCATGGCTCTCTGTGTGACTCACGTATTGGTTTGTTGTGAAACAGGGTTTTACTGTGTAGCCTTGACTGGCCTGGAACTTACTTTGTAGACCAGGATGGCCCAAACTCAGAGAGATCCTCCTCCTGGCTCTGTTTCCCCAGTGCTGGGACTAAAGTGTGCATCACCACACCCAGCTGTGAGTCTTAGAACTTTCCATTGGCACCCAGTTGGGTCACCAGTGGGTGCACAGCTGACAACAGTGACCCCCTTTCCTGTCGTTGTTTTAAAGAGGACTCTAAAGTTTTTCTCAGACATTTCAGCTATCTCGTTATTTTAGCTTCTGTCACCCGGAGTTGGGGTCGGGGGCCCCTGCTGTGGTAGCTTGTTGTCTCATAATCTTTTGTGTTTCTTTGTTGTATTTGCATATCTATGGCAATGGATGTGTCCTTTCCTTTTTTAACTCTTTCTTGGGCTGTGTTTGTGTGAGGCCTTCCAAAAAGGATGCCCTCATTACGAAGTACATTTCCTGCAGCTGTTGGGGCAGGTTGGCGTGGAGACCCTCCAGTAGTTTATCACCAGTTTTAGTTTTGCCCCACTGTAGAAAACCCTTTTGTCTCACACTTGAGTTTCCACAGCGCAGAGACTGGGCATAGGGGCACTGGATGGAGGGCGTGCATGTCATAGTTCTTGGGAAGGAAAGGAAGAGAGAGGGGATACAGCATGAGACGGGAGCTGTGCAGTTAGGTCAGAGATAGGAGGTTCATAGTGACACTATTTTAGATGTACAGATAGAGACATAAGATGTTTGTAGGTGCAGAGAAGAGGCAGGTGTGGAGCACAGTGAGTCAGCAGTTAAAGCTCAGAGTTATATCTGGGTTTAGAAGAGTGAGCAGTTAGCAAAAGGAGCTATGATACTAAAGGGTTTAACCCAACACACGGACACGCGGGCACACACGCACGCGCGCCTGCAGAGGAGAATGGAGACAGTGAGGAGAGGGCGCTGTGCGCTGGCATGGACAGTTCCATTCAGTTGAGAAACACCCCTTACAAGGACTTTATTTGAAGTCCAAGGAGCAGGTGTGCTCAGAGCCACCGTGAGCACCTTTGTCCCCACCTTGACCTGTTCATGTGGAAGGGTCCAGCCAGGCTTTCCAGGGAAGTGTCTTCTCCACTGTCCTTTCGATTAGCTTAAGATTTTTGTCTTAACTTCACAAACAAAATGTTTGTGTGTGATTTCAGGGCTTGACGTTCAAAGATGTGGTCATTTACTTCTCTCGAGAGGAGTGGGCATGTTTGTACCCATCCCACAGGAATCTGTACCGGGATGTAATGTTGGAGAATTACAGCAACCTCATTTCACTAGGTGAGTCCATCTACCCACCGAAGTTCAGAACTGCCCTTCCAGAGCGTCCATGTTCTTTGTGATGAGTGTTGTTTTTCCTTTAGTTTTCCTGTGTGGATGGGTGGTGTGCCTGCACACCACGAGCATGCCTGGTACCCATGGAAGCCAGAAGAGGCATCAGATCCCCCAGAGTCTGAGTTATAAATGGTTGTAAGTCACCATGTGGGTGCTGGTAATTGAACTCCAGTCCTCTGTAAAAGCAGCCAGTGCTCTTGACTGCTGAGCCACCTCTCCAGCCCCTGTTGATCTGTTTTGTTGCAGACAAAGTCTGCTATGTAGCCCAGAATGCTCTGAAACTCATGACAGTTCTCCTGCCTTAGCTTTACAGGTGCTGAGGTTGGAGGCCTGCACCACTACCAAAAGCTTTTATTGAGTTTTTCATGAACACTTCAAGTACTGGGCTAAATTAATAATGTTTTACACATACCAAGCGCGCGCACACACACACACACACACACACACACACACAGAGAGAGAGAGAGGGGGGGGAGAGGGGGGGGGAGAGAGAGGGAGGGAGAGAGAGAGAGAGAGAGAGAGAGATCTTCCCCAGCCCTCTAAAGTTCACTCATTTTGATCTTAAATTATTTTTTTTTTAAATTGGGATGGGGAAGGGCGTGCACCTACGTAGGGATCAGAGGACAACTCTGTGGAATCGGTTCTCTCCATCTGTCTCTACATGGGTTCCAAGGATTGAATTTAGGTTGCCAGGCCTAGTTTCTCTCTCTCTCTCTCTCTCTCTCTCTCTAATTAAAAAGAGGTTTTTATAATACAATATATTCTAATTGCATTTCCCTTCCCCCAGATCCTCTCAGATCCTCTCCACTTCCCCACCCACCCAAATCCACAGCTGGTCTTTCTCTCATTAGCAAACAAACCAGGCTAGGACTAAGTAAACAAACAGGGAAAAGAAAATGAAAACAACAGAGAAGCACAGGAAACACATAGTGACACTGAGACACACATCTGCACACATAGGAAACCATAAAACATAAGTGAAAGATCTCTGCGGCTAAAAAGAAAGAATAATAAAAAGCCCAGATGAAGCGTTAGGAGATTAAAGAAAACTCCAACAATACCATTGAATTCATGGTGTGCTGGCCATCTGCTGCTGAGCATGAGGCCTGCCCTTAAGTGTGGTTTCTATGCCCAGGGAGGGTCCTTTGGAGAAAACTTAATTTCTCCCTTGCGGGTGGTTGTCAGCTTCTGGGTTAGGAGAAAGGGCTTCTGTCCACTTCCCCTCTCAGGTCTGAGACCATGTTTTTCTCTCTTGACAGTCATGGACTTATTTTACTGTAGTCTCACTGTGTAGCCCTGGCTGTCCTTGAACCCACAGAAATCCTCCTTCCCCTGCCTCTAGGTGCTAGGATTAAAGGCTTGTGCTTCTGTGCCAGCCTCCTGGACTGATGTTGATTCTGACGTGCACAACATAAACTTCCCCTTTTGTCTTTGGACAGGTCTTGCTGACACTAAGCCAAGCATGATCTCCCTTTTAGAGCAGGGGAAAGAGCCCTGGATGGTTATGAGGAATGAGACAAAAAACTGGCATTCTGGTGAGTACGGTTCGTGCACCTGGGGAGACCAGGCAGTCTGGGAGAAGGAAGGCAGCACTCAGAGTGCTGCTGGGAAGCTCCCTGGCAGCCGAAGCCTAAGGTCTGAGGGAGAAAGGGTGTTCGAGAGCTCATAAAAATGCCAGGTGTGGTAGTGCATGCATGTAATCCCTGCCAGGGAAAGGTGAGACAGGGGGATTGCTGGGGCTTGCTAGCCAGCCAGTTTAGCATATGACTGAGCTGCAGGCTAAGGAGAAACTGTCTCAAAGGATATAGATGTTGTTCCTTAGGAAGGTTCTCAGGTTGCCCTCTGGCCACTGTGTGCATACGTGCAGGTTTCTCTTTATGCTAAGTTTCTTCAATGGTAGAATTCAACAGTGAAAACTTTTAGGTCTAGGCTTTTCATGGGTGAATGAAAAAATGAGAACATGACCGCTCCATGGTACGGTTGAGGAGAAAGTTTTTATTATAGATATGAGAGAGCGCACAGCCAGAGGCATCTGGAAGGGTCCAGACAGAACATGGCCAGCAGACTGAACCAGGCCATGAGAGGAAGGCGTCGGGGAGGGGACCCAGGAGCAAGCCAGAAGACCAAGAGAGCAGGAGCACCAAGGAAACACACAGCCAGAATGGCTGGGTTTACAGGAGAAGAGAAGCTGGGGAGGCAAGCGAAGCTCAAGGGATGGGGTTTGCCCAGCCGGGATGACTGTCACAGGTACTGCCATACTGAGAGATGGTGGGAGGGCCTGGCGGCCAGCATCTGCCTTGATGGATCAAATAGGCACCTCAGCCATCTGTCCTGAGTGTCTTTGAGACCTACAATGGGGAGAATTTTTCATCTGTCTGTATTAATGTGTATTCACGTGCGCCTGCTTGTCTGTATGTGCACATGCATGCAGGTGCCCAAGAGAGCTGGAAGAAATCTCTGGATCCTCTGGAACTGAGGAGGTTATAGGAGTTTAGAGTCACCTGATGTGGGTGCTGGGAACTGAACCCAGGTCCTTTGCCAGAGCGGCAAGTGCTCTTAACCACTGAGTCATCTCTCCAGTCCCCAGATTTTTTATTATAACTACTAATTCATAATCTTTGTTACAGAACTACTCATACGTTCTGGTTACTCTTGAAGCTGTCTTAGTAGTTTTTCATTTAAGAGTTTGTGTTTTGTCTAGGCTATCTGAGAAATTGGTTCAGAGCGTTCCTTATAGCCCGTTTCATGGATGGGAGGTCACTAGTGGTCTCCTTTCATTCTCGAGCTTAGAACCATGAATGTCTTCTCTTGTTTCTCTTAAAGGTTTGTTGGCTTTAGTCTCGTTGGTCTGTCTGTTGCTTTTCTGTTCTTTAGTGTGTTGATGTCCGTTGACTTGGCTGTTCCCCTCCCGTTAGCTTTAGTGTTCGTTTGCTCTTTAGACTCTGGTTCTGTAAGATCTGCAGCTAGATTGTTATTTGATTCTTTTACTGTAGTTCTTAGTTACTTTCTCAGTGGTTGCCTAGGGACTGTTGTATTTGAGGGGGTGCAGTAGGAACTAAGAAGTATAATCAGCACTTTAATTTAAAACAATTTAGAAGTCAGGCATCCCACACCTATAATCAGTACTCTGGAGGCTGAGGTGGGGATCACGCGTTCTAGACTATCCTGGGCTAGTGATACCCTGACTCTAGAAAGAAATAAGATGGAGGCACAGACTGTGGAATCTGGACAAGCTCCTTGAGTTGGAAAGGAAAGAGAATAGTTTCCCAAAAGCCTTTGATGTATTTCTCCTACTCATTCCCACAGACATTTGTAAGAAAACAGGCCCATAAACTTCCCCTTTCTGCTGCGCAGGACCTTGAGATTAGGGGATTGTGACTGCTGAGGACTTCTTTCCTAGGTCTTCTGGGGAAGCAGACAGCTGCTTGTGTGCACAGCCTTTTATATTCCCAGAAACATAGATTGTCCAGATCTGTGATTTCCTTTCTGACTCCTGGTTTACTGAAAACTAAAACCATAGCAGTATGCTGCTACAATATTACTAGCTGTTCGCTACTGTTTTCAACAGTGTTCCAGGGTGGGACTTCCTGCTTCCTGCCCCCAATCCCTGGTTTCACATCCCCTGAAGCTGAAGTGACAGGTAGTTATGAGCTGCCAGACTCAAGTGCTGAGAACTGAACTTGCTCCTCTGCTAGAGAAATACACACTCCTAACCACTGAGCCATCTCTTCAACCCCACCCAGTATTTTCCTATTGCAGATTTAACAATGAACAAGTGAAGGCCCCATCCAATCAGATTTATTATATGTTCTAGTGAGGGAAAAATAGATACATACTTATTATTTAAAGTGTAGTAAGCTTTCTCATCAGACTTCCTTTGGGGACCTCCAGCCCCAAATAATAACACAGAAACTTATTAATTATGAAAGTTTGGCCTTTATCTTAGGCTTGTTTCCAGCTAGCTCTTATAACTTAAATTAACTTGTTTCTATTAATCTACATTTTGCCACATGGCTCTTTACCTCTCCTCCATTCTGTACATCCGACTCCCTCTGTGTCTCGCTGACATCTCCATGTGCCTAGATTCATCCCCTGAGTTCTCTCTGTCTGAAAGTCCTGCCCAACCTCTCCTGCCTAGCTGTTGACCACTCAGCTCTTTATTGAAAACAATCAGGTGCCTTAGGCAGGTGAGGCAAAACATAGACACATCTTCATGCAGAGTAAACAAATATCCTGCAACATTTAAGTGGCAATAAAATATTGAAACATTGTGTTTGAAGTCAGAATGATGAGGTCTAGCTCTATTACATAGGACTATGTTGGGATGGTTGTCTGAGGAAGGACATGGATGCAGCAAGGGAACCAAAGAGAAGGGTCCAGGAGGGAGCGAGTGTCAAGGTGGCGAGAACAGCTGTGCATGGAGGATATGAGCTTAATGATTGTCAGCAGGAAGCTAGTGGAGGATTTGGGATGATGAGTGTAACAGACTCACATCAGCAATGCCTTTGCCATGAACTTCACTTTGCTCTCAAGCAGCAGTTTGTAGTGGAGGGGCGAGGGCCATGGGGACCCACTGTACCCCCATCATCCAGGCCCTGAGGATGGGTGGTGTGTGGGACTTGTAGTGGAGGGGCGAAGGCCATGGGGACCCACTGTACCCCCATCATCCAGGCCCTGAGGATGGGTGGTGTGTAGGACTTGCCACTAGATCCAAGCAGCAGACACGGAGAAGCCAAATTACAAGGCTGTCTAGAAAATGTAGTGTTTGCTCTATATTACTGTTGCCAAGCTTTAAAGTGTGTATCATCCCAAGAGGAGACTCAGCCCTTTTAGTTGAGAAAAGAGGAGCATCTAGCCAAAGAAAGCCAGGTGGAAGAGCTGGTGTGTAAGAGGGAGATCAGAGTGGTCCACAGAACCCTGAGAGCGGCTCTAGTTCAATAAGGAAGGAAGGGACAGAGAACAAGATGTGTATGGTGTAAGAGCAGAGAGGGTAGGAACTAACAAGGGAGGGAGAACCAAGTATAATGACATGTTTGTGTGAAAATGCTGTAATAAAACCCACTACTTTACATGCTGACCTTAAAGGAAAAGTAATTGAGCAACTGGTAGCTGAGAGAATTAACTATTTGAATTAGCTACAGAGAAGTTATGTGAGGAGGCCAGGCGGTGGTGGCGCACGCCTTTAATCCCAGCACTCGGGAGGCAGAGCCAGGCGGATCTCTGTGAGTTCGAGGCCAGCCTGGTCTACAGAGCGAGTTCCAGGAAAACCTGGGCTACACAGGGAAACCTGTCTAGAAAAAAAAAAGAAAGAAAGAAAGAAGAAGAGAGACATTTGAAACTAGTTACAGCAGAATGGCAGGAACAAACTTACTGGAGTTTAAGAAGAGGCGAAACCGTGGGAAACATATTTGAGGAGCACACAAGGTTGCCCAGCGTCAGGGTGGATGAAGAGTAAGGCAAATAGAACATGATGTGTACCGGACAGTTGAGGGATGGAATTAAGTGTACTCTTTCTATATATGTCTGAAAATCTTCAGAGTACTGGAAAATACCAGGTGACATGTAATAAATGTGCTATACAAAAGTAGTGTGTAGAGTGGTGAGCACCTTCTTCTGAAAGATCGTAAGTGGCTGTGACTGGAGACTGGAGTAAAGCAACCGAGTGAGCTGTATTGATATCTTAGGGGAGGTATCTACCAGCAGATTCTCAAGGAAGGCTGTGCTTCACAGTGTAAAGAGCATGCAGTCAGCCAGAGAGCTGGAGCAGGGTTAGCTAAGGTCAGAAACCGATACTGAAGGGCAGATTTTCGAACAGTTCTTTTTCCTGTGTGTATGTGTGTGTATGTGCCTGCTTGTCTGACTGTGTACCACATGCATGCAGTGCCTGTGCAGGCCAGTGAGTCAGAGTCCCTGAAGGCACAGTGCTGAGAGCCCAACCCTAGTCCTGTATAAGAGCAGCGGGTATTCCTAACTGCTGAGCCGTCTTCTCTCCAGCTCCATTAAGAGGCGTTGTAGATTTGTTTATTTTATGTGTTTGGGGATCTTTGCCTGCACAGATGTATGTGCACTACTTATATTCCTGGTGCCTATGAAGGTCAGAAGAAGGCATTGGGATCCTTGGATCTGGAATTATAGATGGTTATAAGCCACCTTGTAGGTCCTGTGAATCAAACCCAAGTCACCTACAAGAGCAGCAAATATTCTTAACTGCTGAGCCATCTCTCCAGCAATGAGTTTGTGTGTCTGTGTCTTTGTGTGTGCACCTGTGAGTATAGGTGGAGTATAGGTGTTGAGGCCAAAAGAAGCATTAAATCTTCTGGAGCTGAAGTAAAAGATGGTTGTGAGCTGCCTGGGGTAGGTTCTAAGAATCAAACCTGGGCCCTCTGCAAGAGCAGCAAGTACTTGTAACCTCTGAGCTGTCTCTCCAGCCCCCTAGTGGAGTGATGATATTAAGAAAAAAAAAAAAAAAAAAAAAAAAAAAAAAAAAAAAAAAAAAAAAAAGGTTTTTCAAGACAGGGTTTCACTGTTTAACACTCCTGGCTGTCCTGGAACTTGCTTTGTAGACTAGGCTGGCCTCAAACTCAGAGAGATCCACTTGACCTCTACCTTCCTAGTGCTGGGATTAAAGGTGTGCACACCACTGCCCGGCTGATCTCACTGTTTTTAACAGCAACATTCTAACTGCTGTGTGAAGAGGAAATTAGGGAATGGCAGCAGAACTAGCAGGAGATATAGCATGGTTCATATATAGCATGGTTCATATATAGCATGGTTCATATATAGCATGAACAATGGCTCAAAACAAGATGGTTGAGCACATGGTCTGACGCTAGAGATGGGAGCTGTTGTTGGCTCTGCCTTGTTTATATTCTTTTAGCTTTCTTAGGCAGTTCCTGATACCATGTTTTGAATAAGTTCCCTATCTAATTTGGATGCCCACCAGAGTGGAAAGAACATAGCCTTCCCCTTCCCTTTTGAGCTCTCTTCATAGTCTCTCATCTCGTACCCCTCTCCCTCTCCAGATTTCAGTGTTATGTTGTGAGTTGTTTCAATTTTCATTGCCTTTAGCTGTCACTTCCAGCAATATTCCCTTCTGAAGCTTGAAAATGACCTTCCACTTTCTTATTATCTTACAGACTGGGCATCTATAAGAGAAGACAAGAACTTACTTCCAGAGGACGGTTTCAAAATTAAATCATTGCAACAAAAGATGGCAAAAAAACTTACACGCTCCAGCCTTGAGGACAGCAGGGCCAGAGGTAACAGAGAAATCACAGGCCAGTTGGAGAGGCAACAGGACCATCAGGAGGGACATTTGAGACAAGCTGTAGTGACCTCTGTCGAGAGGCCAAGTTCCATCCAGTGCACAGTCCATAGAGAAGCTCAGCCTTCAGAAAAACCTTGTAAATGCAAGAAATGTAAGAAAACATTCATGTGCCAATCTTGTCTCATTGACCACGAGCAAATCCATGATAAAGGAAAAGGCACTGGGTGTGCACAGTGTGGGAAAGTCTTTAACTGTAGGTCAGACTTGATTATGCATCAGAGACTTCATGAAAGCAGAAAAAGCAGTGACAGTAAGAAAAGTGCCCCTGTTTGTGGGCCTGACATCTCGAAACCTCAGAGCACTCACAGCAGTGAGAGACCTCATAAGTGTAAGGAATGTGGGAAAGGGTTCCATACTGCCTCACAGCTCAGTCACCATCAGAAGTTGCATATAGGTGAGAAGCCCTACAAGTGTAAGGAGTGTGGGAAGGCTTTTCCATCTAATGCACAGCTTAGTCTTCACCAGAGAGTTCACACTGACGAGAAGTGCTTTGAATGTAAGGAATGTGGGAAAGCCTTCACCCGCCCCTCACATCTTCTTCGTCACCAGCGAATCCACACTGGTGAGAAGCCTCATATGTGTAAGGAGTGTGGGAAGGCCTTTCGTTACGACACCCAGCTTAGTCTCCATCAGCTAACTCATGCTGGGGCACGACGCTATGAGTGTAAGGACTGTGACAGAGTGTATAGTTGTGCCTCCCAACTCACTTTACATCAGATGGTTCACACTGGGGAGAAGCCCCACAAGTGTAAAGAGTGTGGGAAAGGCTTTATCTCTGATTCGCATCTTCTTCGACATCAGAGTGTTCACACTGGTGAGAAGCCCTATAAATGTAAGGAATGTGGGAAAGGCTTTCGTCGTGGCACAGAACTTGCCCGGCATCAGAGAGCCCATGCTGGTGATAAACCCTATAAATGTAAGGAATGTGGAAAGTCATTTACATGTACTACAGAGCTCATGAGACACCAAAAAGTTCACACTGGGGAGAGACCCCACAAATGTAAGGAGTGTGGGAAGGCCTTCATTCGAAGATCAGAACTAACACATCATGAAAGAAGCCACAGTGGTGAGAAGCCCTATGAGTGTAAGGAATGCGGCAAGACTTTTGGCCGGGGCTCAGAGCTTAGTCGACACCAGAAAATCCATACTGGGGAGAAGCCCTATAAGTGTAAGCAGTGTGGGAAAGCCTTCATTCGTGGCTCTCACCTTACCCAACATCATCAGAGAATCCATAGAGGACAGAGGAGTGAATGAAGAAACACTGCCATCAGAAAATTCATACAGTTCAAAAACCCTATGATGGCTAACAAGTGTGGGAAAACAACATCATAGGGTTTCTCAGCAGCACCAGAATTCATACTCAAAGACCAATTAGGGCCAGAAATAATTGGACACTTGTCACCAGTAAGAAACCTTACAATTACAGAAATCGGAAGTGACTAAATTGTTCCAGAATTTACCGTGAGGCTTCAGTTTATGAACAACTGGAACTTTCCATGAATGTAAAGAAAGTAGGAATGCCCTTTCAGTGGCCCAGAGCCAAATATGCCTCAGAGAATTCATACCAGGAAAAAAACTGAGGCGGCAGTAATGTCAGAAATTAGTCGTTAGCCCTCAGAGGAGAAAATTCATAACCACCATACAAATGTGATCTTTCATACTGAAGGCCACACTTGTGTTAAAAATGCAGCACATTCTTCATCCATCCCACTCAACTTTTATGAAATATTTGCGAGTTTATGCAATGAATTTGAACTGAGGAAGTGTAGGAAAGGACTTAACCATGTTTACTTTGTGCTTGTCGTCACTTAAGAGTTCACGCAGGGTGAATTACTTACTGACTTCAAACTCTTTTATGAATTAGTAATGTTATGTCATGGATCAAGTTATACTGTGAGGATGTGATAGTTTGTGGGATAGCATCCAGCAGGGCATGGTGGTGCACACTGTAATACGAGCACCTGGGAGCCAAAGACAGGAGGATCACAGGCGAGGCGAGGCCAGCTTGAAGGATGTTTCAAGGAAAAAAGGTGCCAAAGATGGCTGCTTTCCTCGTTATTTTCAAAATTGTGAACTTTCATGTAACAATCTTATAAAAGGAAAGCCTTACACGTCCAGTGCTTGGAGGGACATTTTGCATAGTCTCCTTGACTGTTACAGAATCCTTTTGAAGAAAAACTGAAAGTTTCCATTCATAGTTTGCGCTTCTGCTAGTCAGAAGGTCCAGAGTTTAAACATAGTCCCATTGGGGGAGGTGGGGAGATTTTGTTGACACAAGTGTTGTGTAGGAAATGAAGATGAAATTATCACTGAACTAAGGCCAGTTGGACAAGCAGAGACTGTAGGTTTGCCTGTCTGCAGGCGTTACCCCTCCCCCTCTGCAATGTCACCAACCACTTACAGTCTGCTCCTCCTGGCTAAGCACTTGGCCTCCTGTGTGATAGAGGATCTGAGCACAAGTCCACAGTGGACTTCAGCAACAAGACACAGAAATGGTCTTAGCTGCAGGAGCACCTCTGTACCACCAGGTGGCGCCTGACGTGTTACAATCACAAGGCCATGAAGCTGAGATTGTCACGGGAAATACAGTCATTGACATTGTGGCTTCATGAAACCATGAACTGCCCTTTTCCTGAACTTGCAGAGTAAGAAATGCATAATTGAAAATTAATACTTAGCTCTTTACAGTGTACCTAACTCTTGGGAAATTACCATTTAAAAATATTTTTACATATATATTCAGTTTCAGTAAGGTAGGATGTTTATATATATATTCAGCTTTTATAGTATATCTGATATAGAGAAGCATTATTTTCCAAAGTATTTTCTTAGCCATATTATTGAAATATATATTTAGTTTTGATTTAGTAAGATATAGGATGTTTACTTAAAGCATTTGATCATGTATTTTTATATCCTGCTTTTTACAATATATCTTAAATCTTGGAAAAGTTTTGTTTTCCTGAATGAAGTTAAGAACCTGCTTAAGGAACTACACTAATTCCTCTATAACTGAGTCATCTGACAGCTAAAAATCTTCTACCTCTTCAGGACACAAGGCACTCACATGTGTGAAGGGAGCAAACATTTTACCAAATTTAGAAAAGGGCAGCATCTAAAATCAGGTCAGCTATTTACAAACCCATTGTACTTAGTAGAGGGTATTCTGATTAGACCAGCACGGTCGTCAGAAGCCCAGCAAAAGAGGAACGTGGTGCTTTGTGCAGATGTGTTTGTGGACATGTTAATAAGTAAATGAGAGTAATAAGGCAGGAACTTGAGAACAGCAGGTGCCTGCTGTGAAGGGACACTACCTCCGTCTACAGACTTCCACTTGAGAACGCCATCTAGTGGAGTTCATCTGCCTCACACTGTAGAACAGTAGTGCATGTGACAAGTAAAACTCCTCATTATTAGAAAGACTACTGCAGCACCATTTATAACTGAATTCAGGTAGTGAGTAGGTGTGTTATGTGCACACATGTGTGTGGAGGCCAGAGGTCCACCTAAGATGTCCTACCTCAGGAGCCATCCCCTTTGGTGGTGTGATATAGGGCCTCCTGAGGAGCTGGGGCGTGCCCATTAGGCTCAGCCGGCTAACCAGTGACCAGGGGCCCATTGGCTCTGTAGCCTTAGCATTGGAATTAAAAAGCAGGTGCCACATCACCCGACTTTTTTTTCTGCGGGTTTTTGGGAGCTTTGGAGCTCAGGTCCTCACGCTTGTACGGCAAACACTTTACTGACTGAGCCTGCTCCCCAGCCCATCAAAGTGTTTCTTAAAAGGAGAAATGATTACTGGATTTTAATCTGCACTGCTATAGTAATTTAATAAATCTATCTAAAATTTTAACTGTTCTTCTAAAAAGAGAACTTGCACATTTTATAGGAATTAAATTAATAAAAGCAGTTTTTTAAAAAGTGGTATTAGTACTGATTTCAGTGTTGGAAGAATAACTCTTTCATCTTCTGCTCATTATACATGCTTTTTCCAAGACTTGAATGTCCTCTCCCAATGTATGTATCATGGTGCCCTGAAAGCAAGAATAAGCTACAAAGATTTCTTTAGAGAAACGGCGCTGAGCACTCTTGTCTGAAGTGCTGTAGTCGAGGAGGGTGTGCTTCTGTTCTCACTCCGGGGGGCACACCCATGCTGAGCCCGGGGTGGTAACGAGTTATGGGAGTGTATTGAATGGGATTGTGGGTACACACAGAGGGGGGCAGCCTCCTTTTCTCACATGGTAATGTACTGTAGACATCTTTCTAGTCAGTACTTACAGATCCAAGTAGCGTCACATAATTCACGCAAGTCATGTGTGTGCTGCCCATTCTTTACCACGAATGTTCACGTTAGTTTTACCATCAACAATGAGTTCAAGACACACGTAATGCCTCATATTGGTGTTTCTGCTTCTGTAAAGCAGGTGAATTCCTGCCAGTTGAATCCCTTGCCTTAACATAGTAGACTTAAACTGTACTCAGTGCCTTATTGTTTTTGTGTGAAGCTCTCAGTTATCTCAACAGAGACGTGTGTGCATTTCTCAACTGTGTCAACCAGGACTGAAAACGTGCCTTCCATTTGCACTTCCTTAGCTGCCAGCAAGGCTGAGCATCTTCCGGGCCTGTGGGACATTTGAGCTTTGTTTCTGTGAATTGCACACTGTTATCAGTCTCCCTTGGTAAAACTGCAGTTGTTTTTAGGACATTTGTAGAGACACAGCTAGGAGATCCTGTAACCACGTTAGCAGTCGATGGTCTTAGTCTAGCCGATGTCATTTGCCCTTGTTTATATTGAAAGTTACCAAATGTTTTATGAAGAAGGGCCAGGCACTATTTCAGGCTTTGGGGACCTGTTTTCATGCAACCTTTGCAGCGTGGAAGTGTATCCTGTTTGAGACAGTGGTTCTCAGCCACTTGTACCACATCCCCAGTAGACATTGGCCAATGTCCACAGGCATTTTTGTTTGTCACTTTAAAGATGATTGCTGCTTGTGTCTTGTGGACAGAGGCCAGAGATCCTTCTCAGTGCCTTGTGATACACACTGTAGTCACCAAAGCAAAATGATGTTGCACTCCAAAAATGTCGGTTACGTTTCTGGCCAAACAGAACTGGATACCACTGTGTCGATAAAACGTTCACAGGAGCAAGCAGCTGCTGTATTGTACCTGCAGGTGTAGTTTTCACACCCTTATTTTAGCTTTTGTCTGTTTCACTGGCTTTGTTTCTGAATTGTCTTTTATCCCGAGTAGTTTTCTGTATTTTATGGCCTTAAATCTTCCTTCCTAAAAATTCAGAGGATCAGTAGCATGTGTGTAACAATGGCCCAGTATTTTTCAAGCATGAGTTTTTGTTTGCTTAGTTTTGGTTGAAATTACATTTAATAAATCATTTCAAAAAAATATGCTGAAGTCTCACTTTTCCTTTGTGAAGCTCTGTTTCCTGTGCCTGCAGAGGTAAGAGCCTAGTGCACTGGATGTGTAAGATGAAACTCAAGTGTACACATGGGTGATGCATAACCTGTTTGACTTCGGAGTAACAGCCTTCTGTAACTTTAGGACAGTGTGTGGGATTAACAGGGACAGACCTAATGTACTTGCTCTTTTCCATTTTTATGTATTATATTTACTGAGAGAACAACAGAAGCAGATAACATCTATGTATCTTAAGCACTGAGGGATTTAATAAAGATTTTTCATTTAAAGAACAATTAGCAAAACCAAGGAGCCATGATTTGGAAGGACTTCCAGGAGAAAACAAAAAACAAAAAACAAAAAAAACTGAACATAGTTATAATTACTCTTTTAAACAACTCAAGGAAGACATGAATGTACTCCAAGAAAAAAAAAAAAGGACGTCAATCCAATATAGAATAGAATTCAGTAAAAAGGTATAATTAAGGAAAACCAAACTGAAATTATTCTGGAAATGAAAAACTCTGTAAGCCAGATTAAAGGTCCAGTGGAAACCCTTAGCAACAGAGTGGGTCACATGGAAAACAGTAGCAGGGCTGGAAGACAAGGCAGAGGAATGGGGACACTCAGTAAAGGTCATTTTTTTTTAAGAGTAAAAAGAGAGGGCCTGGAGAGGAGGCTTTGGTGGTTAAGAGAACAGGCTGCTCTTCCAGAGGACTTGAGTTCAATTCCCAAAACCCCCATGGTGGTTCAAAATCCATCCAGTCCCAGGGAGCCAATGTCCTGTTCTGGCCTCTGTGAACACCAGGCCCACAAGTGATGTACATATATACATGTAGGCAAAACAGCCATACCCATAAGATAAAAGCAGAATATAGAGTACTGCAGGCCACAAGAATATGTTATAGAGATTCAGCTGTATATAATAAAGCTATACCTAGAAAGGTCAAGAAATTTATCTAGAGAGAAGCCATTTATCAGGGAATATTTGGTGCTATTCAGCTTTTAATATATCAGCCATCTTCTGCTATGAAATTCTTGTGCACTCATATACTACTAGGCCATAAGGCAAAAAGTATAAGCTTCTCAGACCTACTGCTGATCTACTAGGTAACACCCCTACAGAGCCTAGGAGATAAGCAGAATGTAGATGTATAGCTTTGTTTCTTGTGCAAATGAAGTTCAGACTTTCCTTCCCCAGACTGGCCAAATGGCATTCCTGAGCGGTTGCCTCAGAACAAAGGGTTTTTTGCATATCCAGGTGCGAGTGAAGGCTGGGGCAGAATTCCTGGTTAAGGAGAGTCAAGTGGCTGGAGAGAAAGGAACAAGGCAAATCTGTAGAGAATAAGGATTGGGTCAGGTGAGGAGAGTAGGAGAAGAAATGAGCATGGATGGAGAAACTGAAGATGAAGATGAGATCAAAAACATAAGGGCTTAGTTAGGGCTATGAGGGCAGAAAGAGAAGGGACAGAGAAGAACTGAGTGTCAGAGCGGATCTGAAGCTTTGTAGAGAGAAGTTTGTTAGAGAAATAAAGTAAATGGACATCAGAAGTCGGTGTATGTAGATTCTTTTCCCTCAGGATTCTGGGAAGGATTTTCTCAGGGCAAGCCCCTGGGAAAATTCTGATAATAGGGTTCTTATGCACCATGAAAATATCAAATCTTCTAATTACAGACATAGAAGAAGGAGAACACAAACAAATTTTTAAGTCTCAGTATTTAAAAAAAAAAAAAAGTCAAAAGTCAAGGACCAGATAGATGGATTCACTGAGAATTCTGCCCAAATCTCAAAGAAAAACTAACATCAATATTACTCAAATTACTTCTTAAAACAGAAAAGTAAAGTGTCTAAATTATTTTTATGAGGCTCATAGTATCCTGATAGCAAAACCATATAAAGACACCACAAAAAAAGAAAATAACAGACCAATCTCCCTGATGAGCATAGATACAAAAATTCTCAATACTCAACAGACTAAATTCAGGGTCATATTTTCAAAGAGCATGACAAAGTTGGCTTTATTCCAACAATGCACGGATGGCTCATCTTATGTGTATATCAATAAGTGTAATTTATCACACAAACAATAAAAGGAAGAAATCAACAAGCATCTCATTAGATGGCAGAAAAGGCCTTTGGCAAAATCCAACATGCCTTCATTATAAAAGTATTGGAGAGGCCAGGGATGCACGGGCATAGTTTATTGTAAAAAAGGCTAAATATGGGTTAGAGAGATGGCTCAGTGTTTAAGAGCACCTCCTCTTCAGAGGTTTCCAACATCCCTGTGGCAGCTCACAACTGCCTATAACTCCAGTTTCAGGGAATCTTGCACCATTTTCTGACCTTCCTGGGCACCAGGAATTCACATACACATACATACGCATGCAAGCAAAACATTCCTAAATCGTGAGGATTGAGAGATGGCTCAGCCATTAAGAGCGTGTACTCATGCACTGCTCTTCTAAAGGACCCAGAGTTTGATTTCCAGGACCCACATCTGGCAGTTCACAGTTTTGGCCTTCTCAGGGGTACCTGCATGCATGTGGTGCACATACAGACAAGCAGACATGCACATAAAATCTTTTAGAAAATACATAACTCTTTAAAAGGCCTATGTATGACAGGCCTATAGTAGGCATGATACTAAGTAAGAAAAATTCAAATCCTCCCACTAAGTCGAGAACAAGTCACTCCATCCACTTCTAGTCAGTGTAGTGCTTGAAGTCTTAACTAGAGCAATTCAACAAGAGAACAAAAAAAAGGGATACAGACAGGAAAAAAGAAGAGAAAGTATCCCCTTTTGCAGATGATAGGAGTCCGTACACTAAGAGATCCTAAAGACTCCACTACAAAATTCTTAAAGCTAAGAAACCAAAGTGACAGGCTACAAAATCAACACACAAAAATCAGGACTTCCCATACACCAATAGCAAACAGATACACTGAAAGGAATTCACAATAGCCACAAAAATAAAATGAAATGCATGGAATAAATGGAACCAAGGAAACAAAAGATTTCTAAAGCTTTAAGACACTGAAAAAGAAAATTGAGGAAGACACTAGCCAATGGAAAGATCTCCCAATGCCTAAGGGTTGGGATAATTTAGTCTTATGAAAATGGCCATTCTGACAAGTGCAATCTACAGATTTAATGCAGTCCCAATCAAAATTCCAAGACCATTCTTCACAGGCACAGAAAAACATTCCACAAATTTATGTAAAGGCTTAAAAAACCAACGATAGCCAAAGCAGTCCTGAGTAATGAAACACTGCTGGCGGCGTCAGCGCACCTGATTCAAATTACACCACAGAGCCATGGTGATAAAAAACAGCACGGCGCTGGCACAAAACAGACACAGAGATCAATGGAACAGAACTGGGGACCCAGATACAAGGACAGGCAACTACAGTTACCTGAGTTCTGGAAAAGAAAAGACAGTATCGTCAGCAACTTGTGCTGAGAAAGCTAGGTTTCACCATGAAGGGAAACATGACAGTAGGAAGGGACAAGCTGGGGAAAGAAGAGGATCATCCAATGTGAGGGTGGGACAAGCAGGGGGAATAGGGCTGGATGTGACCGCAGTACATTGTATAAATGTCTGAAATTGTTTTAAAGGGCTGGAGAGATGGCTCAGTGGTTAAGAGCACTGCCTGCTCTTCCAAAGGACCCGGGTTCAATTCCCAGCACCCACATGGCAGTTCACAACTGTCTACAACTCCAGTTCCAGGGTATCGGACACCCTCACACAGACATACATGCAGGCAAACCACCAATGCACATAATTTTTCTATTGTTTTTAAATTTTCAATTAAAGGAAAATAAACCAGCTCATATTATACTTATTTTTCAACTTAAAGTTTCCACTTTGCTTTAAGACTGGCAAATTACATCCCTTGAGGGATGCAACTGAGAAAGCCACAAGATCATGTATGCAGCCATTATAAAGCATCTCAGGGAGATGTCTCATGAAACTCATACCCAGGTTTTTGGATTCTGCTGCCCCTTTCCTATGTGACACTCTGTCTAAATACTTAATAAACTTTGTTTCCTGTGATGGTTTGAATACAGATGCACCCCCACGGACTCATAGATTTGAATGCTTGGTCCAGTGCTACCAGGGAGTAGCACTACTTGCAAAGGATTAGGAGGTGTGGCTTTGTTGAAGGAAGTGTGTCACTGGAAGTGGGCTTTGAGGTTTTCAAAAGCCCAAGCCAGGCTCATTGTCTCACTCTCTTCCTACTGCCTGAAAATCTGGATGTAGAGCTCTCAGCTACTTCTCGAGCACAATGTCTGCCTACATGCTGCCATGTTTCCTGACATGATGATAATGGACTAAACCTCTGAAACTGTAAGTAAGCACCAATTAATGTTTCCTTTATAAGAGTTGCTGTGGTCACGCTGTCTCTTCACAGCAATAGAACAGTGACTAAGACACTTCCCTTTGGCTCATCTTGAAACTTTTATTGCATTTGTTTATTTTTATTGTGTATTGTGTGTATATGTGCACACATGGAGATCTGGGGACAACCTGTGAGAGTTGGTTCTCTCCCTTCACCATTTGGGTCCCAGGAATGGAACTCATGTGGCCAGGTTTGTTGCAGAGATCCTAGTTGGTCTTATAATAAAAACCCAGAGCCAGATATCAGGGTGAAAGCTGAAAGGTCAGAGAAGCAGAGCAAGCCACAGCCACTACCTCTTACCTCACCTCCTCAGCCTGAAAGAGCGCGAGTTCCTGTCTCCTCCCACCTTATATTCCTTTCTCTGCCCAGCCATATCACTTCCTGTCTCAACCTTCCTAGTTCTGGGATTAAAGGTGTCTGATCCCAAGTGCTGAATTACAAGTGTGTGCCACCACTGCCTGGCTCTATTTCTCTTTTAGACTGGATTAATCTCATGTAGCCCAGTGTGGCCTTGAACTCACAGAAATACAGACGGATCTCTGCCTCTGCCTTCCAAGTGCTAGGATTAAAGGTGTGTGCCACCACTGCCTGACCTCTACGGCTAACTCTGTGGCTGGGTCTGTCCTCTGATCTTCAGGCAAGTTTTATGTGTTCAAAACATCACCACACAGGTTTATCAGCAGATGCCTTTATCCCGAGTCATCTCACTGGCCGATGAACAAACATTTTTTGCGGCCTAGCTGAGGATTCTGCTTTACGTGGTGGAGATCCCAGCCCTTCAAGCTGCCGGTGGCTGTGCTGTGGAATATCTGCCCACCAACACTGACTTACCAAATCTTTCTGGCATGCCACCAAAAATGGTGCCATTGTCTTCTACTTTTCGGGGAGGGGACTTGGGAGCCTTCCTGGGTAAAAACTCATATGGAGGTTTGTTGCATGAATCCTAATTGGTCTTAATAAAGACCATAAAGTGCAGGTATCTGAAAGGCCATGAGGGGGCATCAGACCCCTAGAGCTGGAGTTACAGGCAGTTGTGAGCTGCCTGACGTGGGTGTTGGGAACAGAATTTTGGTCCTCTGTAAGAACAACAAATGCTCTTAACTGTTGAGCAGTCTCTCAAGCTCTGCCCCATCACAGCATCCATCCACAATGGCCATAATCCAAGAACAAGCCTTATGTGTCTAGAAAGCATGCAAAGTATTAAAATATGTCACAGACATGCTGGTGGCCTGAGCCATCTTCTAGCCTGTTAGTTCTACTGTGTCCAAACTTTACATGAACCCAGAAAGCAGCCTCCAGGAGTCCCTGAGGCAGAAGGCCTAGATCTTATTAAAGGTATCTGCCTCCTAGTTTCTGGGGGCTCAATGGACTATAGGCTGCCACGTGGAAAACCACCAGGGAATCTGTACCAGTTCTCCGGGAGCCCCACCACCACCACCATACACCTGCAGCAGCATGCATCCACAGGCATGGGCTATTGTAGGATTTTCTCACTAAGCTTTTCAGGTATCCTGGGTCTTACTTAGCCATACTGCTCCCAAGAGTTATGCACCTGTGCTGGCCCTGCATCCTTTGCAAACTGACTTCCTATCCACACTCCACTAGCATTCAGATGCTTTTAAAAACCGTTAAATCCTCAGCTCAGTGTGGGGGCCCCTGGTCACCCTGCATGGTCCTCACCTGCTGGCAACTTTGGCCACTTTCAGAGAAGCAGCAGTTGCAGTGTGCTCTCCAGAGCTCCTCCCTCCTCTGTGTCAGTGGCTGACACAGAAAGGATCATTGCTGTCCCTCTAATGTCCATACCTTCAGGCTCACAAGCACAGCATTTGGCTGTCACCTTCTTCCCTGGGAAGCTTGGTGGGACACAAATCCCACCACATTTGCTTTTGAGTGGGTGAGGTAGGCTTCTTCCTCCCCTCCCTCATCCCCTCTTGATTAGCACATGATGAACTGAGCTTAAATGTCAACCAGTCTCAGATCCTACAGAAGCTCTCCTAGCTCATGAAAATCATGACCCATCAGAGGGACCAGCAAAGCCACGCAAGCCCCATGCCATCTGTCTTAAGGTTCTGCTGCTGTGATGAAACACACCCTGACCAAAAGCAAGCTGGGGAGGAGAGGGTTTCTTGCTTACACATCTTGAATCACAATCCATTGAGGGAATTCAGGGCGGGAACTCAAGCAGGGCAGGAACCTGGAGGCAGGAGGAGTTGCTGTGGAGGCCATGGAGGGGCGCTGCTTACTAGCTTGCTCCCCATGGCTTGCTCAGCCTGCTTTCTTATAGCACCCAGGACCACAGCCCAGGGGTGGCCCCACCCACAATGGACTGGACCCTCCCCATCAACCACTAATTAAGAAAATGCCCGACAGACTTGCCCACAGCTGGGGCTCCCTCCTCTCAGATGACTCTAGCTTTGTGTCGCATTGACATAAAACCAGCCAGGACACCAACCCCAAGGTCCCTGTTGAATAAAGTTCCTTAGGTGGGCTGATGAGATGGCTCACTGGGTAAAGGCCCTTGCCATTACTGATGACCTAAGTGTCAGTCCCCATGACCCAGAGCTACAGAGTAAAAAAAGGGGGGTGGCATTTATCACCAACCCTGACAACCTGAGTTCCATTCCCAGGACCTACA